>JASANA010002507.1:0-46517 GCA_030248095.1 Ptycholaimellus sp. GST1_10
AATTATGATAACTTATTTTACTTAGTTATTTTTAAGCACATTAGCAAATGTGACCATGCATGTGCGTGGGTAAATTTTTTGCGTGAACATCAAGAATTTCAAGCTGATTTAGATATGCTAATCAATTCATTAATATCAGTTCTTGATGCAAATACTAGGTGGAAAATCAAACAAAATGAATAAATTACTCAAAATGGTTCATCCTGAGAGCCTTTCACTCCTCTCGTCCTCTTGCTTCCACTCCTTTCAGCGATCAGCGCTCATTTAATGACCGGCAATGCAGCAACCTAATTTTCAGCTTATGGGCATTTTCATTTTCAGCGTTGCATTTACGGAATTGCTTCGATAGGGTCCAGGGTAAGTGTTTGAGAGCATTGGATAGCTTTTGCTGCAATTGCATTTCGAGGAGCCCAGCACGCGTTTTTGCTTTGTCGTTTTTATTGGAGTGTGGCGCTTCACAATTCTTTCCCCTTGCACTTTGTTAGCCGATAGAGCAATGATTGGTGCAATGTGTGGTTTCTTTTAATTCTAGTCCTAAATAAAGTGTAAGCCCTTTGCTAAATAAATTAGGATGGGAGCCAGCAATGCCAATCCTAGGAATAAGTGGTCATGCAAGCGTAAATGGGCAAAAGAATGTCATTTGCTAGATTGTGGGCAAGTGGGCAGTATGATGATGTTTACATGGCAGCAAAGACAACGAGTGCTAGAAACAAAGTGAAAAGTGAAATAAGCATGAGTTACTTACGCATGATACATCGGTTTCGTTGAATTTTGGTCAATCTTGTTCACAAAATAAAGTGTTCGAAAAAAAACCTTTCCGGTTAAATGTGATAAGAATATCGCATTTAATTTCAAAGAAAATCCCCCATTAATGTTAATGAGATTAAAAACGCCCTGGCAATTTGGCCTTTCTTTAGAACGCAGCAGGAAATTGTTTTTCTCAGTCGTTCGATTCTGAGGCAGTCGCCACAATTCACTGTATTTTAGTCTGGCGCTTCAGTGTCAATGTAGGCCAACTATAGGTGCCACTTTAAAATAACTTCTAAAACCACGGTAACCGAAAATTCTGAATACACCAAGGCAGCCAATTCTGCAAACAGGCTGCTACCGCAAAACTTCCCCAATGCCTGTGTTGAACATTCCAGAGAAAGCCTCCACACCGAGCCCTCCTTGTCTATGTCTTAAGGCATCTCCGAACAGACGAACTTTTTTTTCGTTCGCATGTCAAAGTATAATTAAATAAAGTGCGGTTTCCTGTCACTTTATTACAAAAACCATGGTTACGTTGCCGCTCAAACATTTTTTCGTTTGTCTGTTTTTCCGATGCACGGGAAGTTTCAAACGCCCACTTAAAAGCAAGTCCACTGAAACCCAACATCACTTAAAGCATGAAAAAAGTGCGCAAAAACCAGAATAGGGAAGAATGGTAGTAGGAAATGGAGAGAATCAGGTTAAGGGACCCATGACTCGGTGGCGGTCTTCCACGCCGTCCAGAATCTCTTGCATCTCTGCTCGTGGAATCCCTTCCACGCTATCTTCAATCAACTCCCATGCCTATTCAACCGAATCCTCCACTGACATGTATACATAGCTGAGCAGGTCTGGCGGTGAGCGCTGTGAAGGCGAGGTTGGCGAGTATCGGCAGGTCCTGGAGCTTTGCGAAGCGCCAGGCTTCCAGCAACTCTCGAATCTCCATCGACGCGTCGAAGTTTCGCACCAGTTCCTGAATTTTGAGAAAAATTTTGTGAGCATTTTGAGCAGACTGGCTAAGTGAAAGAGGAACTCGATGAAGTTGCAGCAGAAGATCGTCCAGATTAGACGGCTCCACCTTTTTAGCCAGCCGCACCATGTTCAGCTGGAACAGTTGAAGATTAATTTCTGAAGGCCCAAAATGAGTCAGCCTGTACCAAACGATCCCAGGAGAGATGCTGGATCTCCTCTGGCACTTCGGCTGTGTAGAGGACCTTGACGATGATCTGTACCAGGCTGGCGTCGTAGCTTTTCAGCTCCAGGGCATCCTGCAGCCTGTCATCTTTGCAGGCCAGACCATTTATGCGGTGTACTTTTATCCAAGACCGATGAGAATAAATACCCTGTCGATTGCATCATTCTTGGAAAGCTGAAAAAGGCCAACGAATTGCCCGTTTTTGATGGCGTCGGGATTGATCTGAGCTGCGAAGAAGGCTGAGGAAGCGGCCAGGACACCCGCGCAGGGCCACAGCGACTCCCCCTCAGCGCACTCCAACTCCACGCTGCCGAGCCATGGAGCACTCATCTGCAATGAATTGCCAAATTCTTAGCTATTTTCGACCGGGATAAATGCAATACTTTGTCTAGGTGGAGACGGAGAAGGTGATTCTCTTTGGAAGGGAGAGCAGGCTTGGGGAAGAATTGGAGCGGCTGGAGATCTTCCGTCCGAATGCGGAGATGAAGCTGACCCTCCAGCACCTGATCCTTTCCAGGAGAGTTGTTGAGGCCAATAACAGAGAGTCCCCAGCCGGGAGTTGGCTCCGCGTTCTCCATGTACTTGAAAAGCTTCGATGAGGCCTCATAATGCCGGTGCTTCCATTCGCTGTCGCCGTAGTAGCGGGCGGAAACTTTGGCGATGTAGCCACTGACTTCAGTCATTCCCGGCAGCCTGGTTTTCAGCCTGGCAGAGATGAACGGGTCCTTGGGCCACACGCCGATGCGCCAGCTGAGGCTGAGTCCATTGACGATGGTGGTGTAGCTGGTGCCAGGGATGAACACTTTCCCGGGCTCCGTGATGTGGGTGTAGTCCTGGCAGGGGATGCTGAAGCACAGCCTGAACTCCGGCATCCTGTCATCGCCCATATTGAAGACTTTCCGATTTCAAGGAACTATGGCTGTTGAAAGCCGCCCTTCAAATGTTTTGGCTGCTGCGACTGTTTTGCGCAAATTTTTGTGGCGCCAATTCAGAAGTGCCTAAATACAATCCTAGGCAAGCCGCTTTTGCGGAATCCCACAAGCAAAGGCATGTCCAGCCAAAATGATCCAAATGCTTTGCAGGTGCAATATTATTGATGCATGGTTTATCATACTTTTGCATGGCCCAGAAAAAGCTCGTTTGCAAAGTGATGGAAAATAAATAGGCGTTTTCCAGCAACCATCTAGCTGCGCTGCGCCCAGCGACCCTGAAATCTCTCTAATGAGCTCAGTAATGGAAACAGGAGGTGATTTGCCTGGGGCTTCTGAAAAGCGGGAGGCCCGCCGCGGCCAGGACAGGCACAGTACTGCGCATCGCCTCCTGCCTGCAAACCACTCTAGTAGTACTGCTAGTACTGATTATGCCACCTCTGCACTGGGGTTAAAATCATTTTTGTGATTTGACCACCCTATATTTGGAAGCTAATATTTCAGACGCGCATCAAACAGAGGCCCATTTTCAAGCAATATTTATGACAACCCTGCACAGGAGCTGAAAACATTTTTGAAATTTGACGACCCTTAATTTGGAAGCGTATATTTCAGAAGCACTTCAAACAGAGACCCGTTTTCTTGCAAAATGTAATCCTTATCTATTAGCTTACAAACTTAGTCGCCTTAGGAGCCCTCAAAAGTCCCAAGTGAAACCTGGCCTTCGAAGCCCGGCGGCCCAATGTCCCCCGGATTCCCCGCCAGCCCAGCCGGTCCCTTCGGCCCCTCGGGTCCCCGCTCCCCTCTCTGTCCATTCAGAGCACCGCGTCCGTCCCGTCCCGGCCGCCCCTCCTCGCCCTCCTCGCCCGGGGCGCCCTTGGGCCCGGGGCGGCCGACAACTGTAGGCGCCGGCTCCCCAGCCTGGCCCACAATGCCGTTGAGTCCGGGCGGGCCGCCATCCCCGGTGTCCCCCATGGAGCCGGGGCTGCCGGGGGAGCCTGGCGGTTGGAGGAGGATTTAGAGGGAAAGGGAATTTCTGCTCTTTCTCAGCCTTTCCTCTGTCCTTCCTCCCCTTCTCTCCAGCCTAATGGAAGGCTAGAGAGAAGGGGAGGAAGGCTAGAGGGAAGGGGGACTGAAAGGCTAGCTACCAGGCCGTCCATCCTGACCGCGCTGACCAGCTGCACCGCGCATGCCTCGCGGCCCACTGCGTCCGTCGGTGCCGGGCGGACCCGGGGGTCCGTTGGGGCAGGTGACGCAAAGGGAGCTGGCGACGACAGTGGTGACGTCCTGCGCGTCCTTGCCGGGCTGCCCGGCCACGCCCTCGGGGCCATCTACGCCTTCAAAGGGGGCAGGGGAAGTGGATGAAGGGGGGCAGGAGGATGGAGGGAAGGGGTAACCGGCAGGGCCGGGGGGACCCGGGCGTCCGGGCTGCCCGGGGGGACAGGTGTTGGGGCGGCTGTCGCACTGGCACTGGGGGAGCTTCTCGCGGCTGAACTCGACGACGTTGATTTGCGGCGGGGGTCCGGTGACTAGCGGCGGAGGAGGAGGATTGACGAGGACCTCCGGAGGCGGCGGTGGGGCCACGTAGTAGCCGGAGGCTTGACGACGAGCCCTGCAAGCTGTGAGAGTGGAAGGGAGGCGATAGGCGCAGATGGGGTTCAGAGACGAGGAAAGGGAAAGAAAAGAGGGCAAGCATAGGTGGAACAGAAGAAGAGAAAGGTTGTGGTTGGAAGAAACTCTCAAGGTTATTAGTAGGCGAAAAAGAGGACGAGAGATGGAGTGATGCCTAATTGGCATAAAAAGGAGGAGATGCAAAGGAGGATAAAATAGTTGAGCACCACAGGTGCAAAAGGATTATTGTAAACAAGCACCTGGGCGAAGCGCTCATGGTCATCATCTCCCTCCAAGCATCCGAGGACAGCAGCCGGAACTCCGCCATGTCCGCATCCAGCAGCCGCCTCAGCTCCCCAATCTCCGACATCAGCCAGGGCACCGCCACCAGACAGGCCAGCAGGGTCACCCCGCTCAAGCACCAAGCTACTCCGCTGGCTGCGTTCAGGCCCATCTCTGCTCCTCTTCTGCCGCTCCTCCGGCCTCCTTCGCCCTTTTATAGGCGAGGAGATGGATTGGGAAATTATGAGCTGGCGAGGGGGCGCGTTTTTGATGCGCTCCTGAGGGGGGAGACTCGTTTTTGGACCCCCCCTGGGGGGCGATAAGGAAGAGTGTGGGGATGGGCAGGGGGGCTCGTTTTTTACACCCACCTGTCACCTGTCAATCTCGCCGGGATGAAGGGAACGGGTTCCCTGGTCAATTAGTTGTCGTCAGACTGGGAACATTATGAATAGGATGTCCTCTTCGCTCATCGCCCATCAACTGGGGGAGTCCGGTTGTTTTGATGACAGGGTGACGCCGAGTTTATGGCCCCTTCTTGCGCCTTCTTTGATTATTCTTGCCGGTTTATACAACTTCTTGCACCTTCCTGACCATCCTCAGTCTGTTTATGCAAAGAAAGTCGACGATTCGACTCGTCCAAACTAGCAGGCTAAAAAGAAGATGGCCGTGATAGTGTACAGAAAGGGAACCGGGGCATGAGGCATGAACTAGAGAGAGGGAAAGCGAGAGGAGTTCAATGGATGCGCGATAGATCTTCGATGATTTTGACAAGGTCCTGGGCGGTGGCGGGAGTCTTCATGCCGCCAGGCTCTTCTGCGGGCAGCTCGAGGCCTTTGGCCACCTCAGCCTGCTCCTCGCGTCTCAGATCCAGCAGCTCCTCCATCAGGTCCCCATCTATTGGATCAGAACGTATTCAAATTGGTTGCAAGCGAAGTTTGCTTTTTAGTTTTCTCATCAAATGGGATCTTTTGATCGCACCCGTTTTCAATTTCTTTTTTGCTAGAAGATTTGCTTCAAAAGGAAAATATGAGGCACAGCCTAAAATTTTACTGACGAAACCCCGTTGTCCGCCAGGCAACCAGCAAAGCTCTTTATCTTTAGTCCATATTCAAGGTTCTTCCATCATAGGCTCCAAAAATACGTCATAGAAAATAGAAATCAAAATTAATTTGGTAATTTTCCAACGTTTTTTGATCAAAAAGTGCCTCTTGAGACTTCGAATATTGTTAAAACGTTTTCAAAAAACGTTGAATAAAAGCTCTTGAAAACAAAAATTACTACACTTTTTGGAGATTGGCAAAAAATGGTGGATAAAGGAGTGCAGATACTAAACCGATAAATCCCTGGGCAGGCTCAATGCGTCGCTCTGCCTCAAACGCCCTCCAGGCCTCGTGGTCGATGCCGCCCACATTGGACACCGCCTTCCGCAGCTTCGCTTCCAGCTCCCCCAGGAACCGCATGTACTCCTCACCCAGCTGTGTCACAATTCCTCTAGACCCTAGAGTCTCCAAAGAGGCCTCCACACCTGACAGATGAGTCCAATGCCGCCCTCACAGGTGCCGTACAGAATGGGCGTCCCGTTGATGGGCACCGAGGCGTCCGGTCCCGTCACCTGCTCCATCACCAGCGATCCTATTACCATTTTCTCCTTCCCTCCCTCTCCTCCACCAAAAGGCTGAAAGGGAGAACCTTTCCGGAAAACATTGACCATCTGGCCCAGATGGAACATCCCAATCTGCTGCAGCCTTAGCCTATCCTCCTCATTCGTAGCCGCGGAGTCCTTGTGGACGGTGAAGAGGTTGAAGTTGTTCTCGGCGCCCAGGAAGGTGTCGTCGTCCACGATCTCCACGGCCGTCATCCAGGCGGGCTGCGCGTCCCGCCCGATCTCCTCGAAGCAGCTCTCCAGGGACTTGTAGGCGAGGACGGTCATGGAGCGCATGAGGTCGCCGGCCAGGACGAAGTCCCCCTTGGTCTTCAGGTAGAGGGCGGAGGTGAAGTTGAAGCCGGAGGCTTCCAAGCGGAGCTCAGCCTCCAGCCACTCGAAGAGGCGGATGGAGGAGTTGATGGCGGCGACGAGCTTGCCGTTGATGGTGGCCAGGCTGTAGCAGCAGCCTTTGATGTCCTTCTCGTGGACTAGTTGGAGTTGGCCATCGCCCTGGTACTGGAAGACCAGGAGGCGGCCCTGGAAATGGGTGCCAGACCATAGTACCTCTTTTTGGAGTACCGTGGAGGGAGGATTTATGCGTAAACCTTTTTAATCAATAAATTTTTAGTAGATAGTACGTTATAGTTGATTAAAAAAGGTGTACGCTTAAATCCTCCCACCAAGGTATCAAGGGTGGATAGGGAAAGTACTTGTTTGGCTTCAGAATCGTCCGGGTAGACGAGGGCTGTGCCGACGATGTAGTAGGGCGTGGGGTCGTCGCCTAGCTTTGTGCTGCAATTGACAACTCTGACTTAGGGATAGGACATAGGGTGATTTGAGGAAAGCTTGCCTAATGATGCTGGTGCCGTGCTCGTTGGGGCCCAGAGTATGCGCATGCAGGGGCTCCCAGGTGTTCTGGTCCAGAATCAGCAGACTGAACACCTCCCGCTCTTCCACATCTCAATTTGCTCTCTCCTGCTTCCTGGCTGGCTTTGAGGAGGGTACCATTGGCAGCGGACGAGCTCTGTAGGGCGGCGTTGCGAGCAGAGGCCGCGGCGGAGGATGAGGTGCTGGGCGCGATGACGGAGGCCGATACGCGACGCATGATCTCCCCTTCCGTGTTCGTTGTCTGAGGAGGGTGGGACAGGGTAGGTAAGATGGTTGATGGGTGGAGGAGGGAGCAGGGGGGACCTCTTGGCGGAAGACGATGACGCCGAAGGTTTGCGTCTGCTCCTGATGGGCCAGACGGCGCGGCGTTTCGCCCAGGGGAACGGAGCGGATGTGCAGCTTCTGTATTTCGTCCACCGTTCCTGCAGGGTAGGAAGGATGAGGTTGGAAGGGGAAGGGAAATGATGGTAGGGAAAGAGGGTGAAGGAGCACAACCGATGGTAAACTTCTGGTCGTCGGCCAGGGCGAGGGAGTCGGGGTAGGCGCTGGAGTTGAAGGAGCAGAGGTGGCTGACCAGCGGGAGGTTGACGTTGGAGAAGACCAGCTTCTGGTTGCTGCAGACTGGGTTGGTTTGGAGGCTTTGAGAGAAGGGGGCCTAGGGGAGACCTGGAGTAGATGACGGTGGGTCTATCGGAGCAGGCGAACACGCTCAGGGTGTCCCGGGAGCGGAACGGCTTCAGACCGATTGGACCCGTGCCCAGGGTGACCTTCTTCCGCTCCATCAGTTCGCCTGAAAGTGAGTTAGATAGGCTGATTGTAAGGAGAAGCAGGATAGGACCGGTGGATCGATTGAGTGTGTAGTAGTTGAGGCTGCCGTCGCCGAGTGCAACGAGGAGGTACATCTGCTGCTCAAAGCTGCACATCAGCACACTGCGCGGGATCATTTCGCCGCCCAGTGGTTCAGAGATCTGTAGCCACATTCTTTTCTCATTTTACAGCGATGGGCGTATTTATTCTGATCACTAATCGGCTGAGATTAAACTGGCCAGCCTTGGATTGAGAATTGAGTAAAGATTTCTTTTCTCCTCTCCTCTAAAAAAGTCCCGAATATGGGCAAAAGAAACTAAACTCACCAGCTGCTTCAGATCGGGCAGGGTGAAGAGGCGAACGGAAATTTCGCTCCACAAGCCCACTGCGCACAGTTCTGATGTTTCACTTCCGGAGCCTTAAAGCCAACAATTTCATACAAGCCAATCCCTTCCTTTTGCGACTTTGCATATTCATGAGTGATTACGATTAATGTGAAAAAACCGATGGGGGTGATGTCAACGCATGCAATCTCATACTCAATGCCGGCCTGACGCTCCTCGCGAATTTCCCCGTCTTTCACCTCAAAGCAGCAGCACCTAAAGAAGTGTAAGCAGTCTGGTACTGCATAAGAGGTAGAACCAGTAGGTAGAAGAGGTCCTTCCCTGCTACGGCCACCAACTGGCCACTAGCTGCGTTCACAGCAGCCAGGTTGATCCGTCTTGACCCACCCTCCACCGACCATTGGGACACCACGCCAGCACTGCCTGCATCTCTCAATTATCATGATTTCACTTCCCCTCTCCCTTCTGTCCAAGTCTACCTATGATTCGAGCGTCCTTGGAAGTGATCTGAAGCAGCTGCTGAGCGTTCCCGCCAATGTTGCCGGCCCAGATGGTCTGCCCCTCCCCGTCGAAGCCTAGGAATGGGGGTGAATGGGGTATTTGGGCAGGAAAGGGTTGTGGAGTGCCTTGGATCTCGGTCTCCTCGGTCTCCTCGCCGGCGAAGCTGATGGTCTTGCTGTAGCCCACGAAGCTGAGCACGATCAGGTTCTCCATCTGGTGTATGCAGTGTTTCTAGGGACACCTAAAACTACACCAGCTAAAGGATCAAAGAAACCTCATCTGGAGCCTGCCAGCGCATGCTCCACATGCCCTTGATCCCCGGCAGCTCCACCGAAGCCTTCTCGTCGATCCCGATGCCTGTTTGGGCATTTTCTCACTCTCAGAGTGCTTCCATCCTTGAGATGAAAAGAGGGATGAGGCAAACCGTTGCGAATGATGCGAATACTGCCCTCCTTGTAGGCGCCGGAGCAGGTGACCAGCTGGCCTTGCCCCTGCCGCTCCAGGTCCACCACCACCATGTCCACGATGGGGCCCAGGTTCGTGAACTGCTCTTTCAGCTCCACGAAGCTGAAGGGCAGGGGTCAGGCTTTCATTTGCCCCAGCCTAGAGGGAGGGGTGGGGAAACTTGTTGGGCTCATCCGGTGAGGTGGGCGTTGGAGTGAGATGGATGAGCTGAGAGTCGCCCAGGCGGGAGCCGATGAAGATGTAGCCGTTGTCGAGGTAGGTGAGGCACTCGGGAATGGTTGTCTCGCCCAGAAGCTCTACTCGGAGGTCCAGCACTCGCGGCTCGCCCGCCTCACCCTCCCCCAGGTCCAATAGGAGCATGAATAACCGCCCTTAAATTTATTTGTCAGTTCTAGCCAGGCAAGCATTTTTTGTTGCAGGAGATGAAATAGAATTTCCAAAAGAATAAGAAAGAGATCAGCTGCAACCTCTTTCTTATTCTATTTGAAATTCTATTTGAGTTTCTTACTATCGCAGTCCCAAAATTCCATCCAAAATATGAATTATCTCCATTAGCGCAGATGAAAGGCTAAAAGATATAGATTAACCAGAAATGTCTCCGAGCAGGAAGCGGGACTCATCCAGCGGGGCAAAGCAGACGATGGAGGAGGAGGCGAGGAGTGGCGGGGCGGTGGAGACGTAGTCCTTGTCTTCGCCGCCGTTGAAGTAGGTAAGGCTCTCCTGCCCGACCACCACGACGCCGCCGTAGGGGGCTGGGAGGCTGAGGAGGAGGGCGGCCTCGGCCTCCGCGTTGTCCCGGATCCAGGGCCCCGTCCCGAACTCCTTCTCCACCATGCCCAGCGTCTGGGTTCGGATGTGACGCCCATTGTGGTCCTAGAATTGGCCAGGCTTAGGCTCACTGTGACTGTGAGGCCTGGTTGATTTTGAATCAATGAAGGACAAAAATTTGAGTCTATTTTTTGTTTCTGGGCAATACTGTAGGTGGAAGACAAAGTTACACACGAGACTAGCGTGATTTTAGTTTCCAAATGTCAATTCGTTGCCGTCAATTCGTTATGACATAGTTTCCAAATGTCAATTCGTGAAGCAAAACGGACAATGGATAAAATGAAATGCAACGATCGAAATATTGCCTGGTAAATGTAGGCTATGGTAGGCTTGCTGGTGGCCTGTAGGAAGACGAGGTCGATGATGTTGATGTCGGGGAAGCGAAGGTTGAAGGCCTTCAGCTCTCGCGAATTGGCCTCGTACTGGATCACTTTCAGCACCCCTTCGTACATCCGCAGTCCAATCAACTGTCAATTCCCACCTCTCCAGCTCAGTTCAAAGGCAATGGCACTAATTCAACCTCATGATGCTGATCTACATCAATCAGCACACCAGTCTCCGCCAATCGTCCCACTCTATCCGCTATGTTCCCGTGAGCCCGGGTTTCCAGGCGTCCCAAAGCTCCGTCAATGCCTCAATCAAATTTATCGATACCGCCAAATCTCGATTATTTTAGAAATCAAGATCCAACCAGGAACATATTCCAGGATGGCGGCATGAAATTTCTGGGTGAGTAGGAATAGCAGCTGTTTGCTGGCGTTCCGGGGGCGGAAAAGGCGGAAGTTGACGATGCGTCCATTTATGGGCACCTCAAGAGCTCATCCAGTAAGGAGAGTCCAGAAAAGGGGTGAAGGGGACCTCTTGAACGGGGCGCAGACCCTCGGGGCAGACGAGGAATATTTCGATGCGATTGGTCTTGCCGATGATGAGGTTGAGGTCGGAGGGCCCCGTGAAGTTCCCCGTGGCTATGCAGCTCACTGAGGTCGGCTTCTGCGCCGACACTATGTAGTTGGCTGCCATTCTTCTCTTCTGAAACCCTTCTATTACATTTTCCCTGCCCTCAAACCATTTCGTTCCTTTGACATTCTACGTTTTGCCCCTTGAACCCACCCTTTAGTATAACCCTGCTCTCTTGGACTTTGCCTTAAGGCAGCTTGCCTAATCACAAAAGGCCAAATTCTATCCTAGCAGCAAAGTAGCCGATAAAAATTGCAAACAGGCCAAAAATGCAAGGCGGGAGAAGTGCGGGCGCGCCGATTGCACGGATTCTTAGATGCTCAGGCGGTTGGCAGCTGTGCCCATTTGCCAGGTCAAGCAAGCCCAAGTGTGCAGTCTTCAAACCAGCCCCTTACAAGGGACAGCAGACTTGGCCAGCTGGGATCGCCACGTGAGTTCTTCAGCCCCATTCACACCAGCCGCTGCCCTCTCGCCCAAACCTCCAGCTCTTCAGAGCAGCCTCCGAATGCACGCTCGCAACCGCTCTCCATGTCAAAGCCTCTCCTGATGCCCCATCTCTAGTCTGCTGACGTGTCCCTCATTTGCAGACGCAGCCTCCGGTCACATGAACTCTGGAGGTGGTGGCAGCAGCTATCTGGAGCAGGAGAACGACGAACTGGTGGACGGCCTCTCCGGCAAGGTCACAGCCCTGCGATCGGTTTGTCTTCATTTGCTCTGGTTGCCTTTCTTGAAGGAGAAAGGATCTGCAGATTGGTCTGGACATCGGGAATGAGGTGCGGGAGCAGAATCGGCTGCTGTCAGATATGGACAGCGATTTCGAGGCCTCCGGCGGTTTATTGGGCTCCACCATGCGCCGATTGGGCATCGTTTCCAAGTAGAACACTCCTCAGTCTGCTCAATTTAAGGCTCCAAATGAATGGATGGTTTTTGCAGATCCGGAGGCAACAAACTCATCTGCTACTTGGTCGCCTTCTCCTTTTTTGTATTCCTCATCATCTACTGGCTTTACTCCTCCAGCTGAATCTCTGCTTTTGTGAAAACAATGATTGCATTCGAAAACTGTTCACATTCTTTCTGCGGCCCCCTTTTGCCACAACAGTGCTAACCTATTCACCCACTCCACTGCATGAGGGTGCCCTTTGTTGAGCCAGGTTTGTTGTTTTCGCGGTAAACAGGAGCTACTCTAGAAAAAAGCGAATGCTATTCCTGTTCCCTTCCCATAATCTCACAGCAAACAGACACCCACGCAAACTGCGCAGTTCTAGGGGGCGCTCACACTGCAGCGAGGGCTCTTTTTCCCGCAAAATGATGCAGCAGCATTGGAGGGCAAACACTTCTAGAGATATTTAGGGACAAGAAAATTGAAGGGATGGAGGGCCGAGAGCAGTTTTATGCCGTGTTTCTGCCGGGGCCGGAGCTGGAGCCGACGCAGGTTCGACCGGAAATCTGGCCGGATGAGCTGCAGTCCGGCGTTTTCAGCACTCTTCGTTTGGGCTTCACTTCTTCCTACCATAGGCTTTTGTTTTGACATTGTTGCGCTTTGGCTTTGGGTGGGGATTGAATTTTTGAAGTATAAAGGCATTTTTATTTATTTTCAACCGAAGCTCCAAAATTTTGTCAAAAATTTGGAAATGTAGCAACTACGCAATCGTCAAATTATATGGAGCTTACAATTGGAGTAGAAACAAAGAATTTCACATTTCACTGCTTGTAAACTAAACATGGTGAAAAATTGGCAATAAATATTTCAACAATTTCAAATTTGCTCATTGGAACACAAGTTTATCGTGCTATGATTTGCAGAAGAATCACTGGAGATAGTGCGTCGTTTCCGGAAGGAGTGTCAGGGCAACGCGCGTTTCAAGCAATTCTCCAGTCGCAGTCAAGCCCAGGCTTTTGCTGAAGGCGTTGCTGAGGTTAATGCCCGAACTATTCTTTGATTCAGAAATTTCAAACTTGCGTTTTTATTAGCTTGAAAAACTTCTCCGCACTAACGCATTCTGCACATTTGGAAAACTATGCTAAATGTAAATTAAACACAATGCTTGCGTGGACTAAATTTTTCAACAATGGCGTGAACAAACTGTAATCAAAACTATTCTACAGTTCATACGACAATTATGAATAAAAACTGCTTTGAAGGACCAGTTGCCTCCCAGCACCCCACGACGCGATAAAAGCGCGGCCTTTACATTACCGCCAGTGGAGGAGAGCCCAGCTTTTCCGGCACCCACCCGCCCTCAGTTCACGCAATTGAAAAAAGGTTCCTCTCTTTCACCAAAAACCAAGCGATAACTCAAAAACAGCTTAATCTTTGTCAAACCCGCAATTCTTTTCTTATCTTCTAAGCTCTTTTCTTCAAAACGATAAAATCATGGAAAAGCAAACACGGAGCTTAAAGCTCAGAAACCTCTCTGCTGCAGCCATTGAAGCCGGTGATGCGGGGCGAGTGGAGGAGCTGTGCGAGGGCAACCCGCGCTACCTCATCAACGTGTCCGGGGACGTCCCCGCCATCGTCTTCGAAGGCTGCCGCTACAACGCCCTCCACCTGGCTGCCAAGGCTGGATGTGTCCCCATCGCCGCCTTCGTCCTCGCTTTCGTCGCCGACCCCCACAACCTCACCCGCATCTTCCCCCACTCCGCCAGTCCTCAAGCCGGTCTCTTTGCACTACTGCAGACTAAGTTAGAGATAAAAAATTAATAAAAAATAAATTTTTAAAAATAATATTTAAAAAATAAAAATTTAATTTAATAAAAAAATTAAAATAAAATTATTTAAAAAAATTAAATATCAATAATTTAGGCGAGGCAGCCTCTGCCAAGCTGCTGGACTACTACCTGAACACGCCGGACAAGGCGCTGGGCGAAACGCCGCTCCATTTCGCCGCCAAACTCGGCTTCCTCGACCTCCTCCACCTACTGGCCGCTCAACCGCCTGCCAAACTTCACCTGCGCAACAAGTCTCCTCTTCTTCCCTTCAACTGTACATCCAGGAATGCAGCAGCATCTGTCCAGGAATGGAGAGACGGCCGCCGACTTGGCCTGTGCCAAGGCCAGCCCGAGATTGAGTGGACAGGCCCTGAAGACGACGCGGGAAAGGATGCTGCAGCTGCTGGGGCAGCAGTCCGTCTGGCTCCCGCTCTATCGCAGTCTCGCAAACCCTTGTGAGTTGCTTTTTCTGCTTTTCAACTTTGACAAGCCTAACTTGAGGCCTTAGCTGAGCTGTGGTTGGCTTCTGTTGCTCAAATTTTCACCACAAATTTTTGCACGATTTCGGAGATTTCACGGAAAATAGAATTTTGTAGAGGTGAACCTAGAGATAGCAGTTTGATCATTCTACCAGCATTACCTTGACAAGACTCATATGCTCTTGCTGCCCTCCCACCGAGGAAGCAGAGGGATTGCAGGCGAATCGATGGTGGAGCCTGGTCGTGAGACTCGTCCAGAGCTACGAGTGGAGCTTGATGCCCTGGGCCCTTGCTATCTGGCAGCTGTGGCCGGGCCTCTCAGCGCCAAGGCGGGCTCCCAGTTCTACGCCGCCTGGCAAGGTCCCTTTTTCATACTCCTGCCTCTCCCGTCTTTTCATACTATGGCTGCATTTATTCCACCCAAAAGCCAGTGGTTCAGGAATAAACGTGCCAATAGTGTCAAAAGACCTCTTAGGTATCAGAATGATTTATCAGCTTTCTTCTGACAGGTATAACCGTTTGCTCTCAGGAAAGTGGAAGAATGGACTGGGCGCAACCGGGGACCACGCGGGGAGCTCCCCTAGAGGAGGCGGCGACAAGAAGAACACTGCCGCTGCTCCTTCCATCTGTTGGCTGGGAGTGGAGAGTGAAGCAGTGCCTGAAGGAATGACTGAAGTTGCAGCGGAGTGTCGGCATCTACGGCGTAGCGACGCCTACAAAGGCATGGAGCGCGTGGGCCGGCAGCTGAGCAAGGAGCACGGCTGTGGTTGACGAACCTTTTGCCGTTCTCCTAATTATTCTGATAAATTGATTTCTAATTCAAGGCTGGTCCGAGTTCTGGGGCTTCCTGGACGGCTATGTGGACTTTGCTGTTCAGGACGGACTGCGGGCACTTGAGGTACTCCTTTTTTGCTCCTTTGAGCCAACGATGTCAAGCTGAATTGATGGAATGTCTGAATGATTGAATTGTCCTCCTTTTTATTTGTTTTGTGCCCCCCGCATCGCTGAGATAACCGATAATTTCACAGGACTACTTGAAGCTGCGCCAAGCCAGCGGGAACAGAGAGTGGGATCTGTCCGGTCAGGGCCTTGGTAGTTTCCTCCAAATTCATTCAATCCTTTTCACCCATCACCCTCAGTGCCACTTGCAGAAGCCTACGCCGTGAACTCGCCCGACTTCATCCTGCCCAACCCCCTCGGCCTCCTCCTACAGGAGCGTCTGGAAGAGCACCCACTTGCCAGGTATTTCATCACCTCCAATCCCTTCCCTCTTGCTTCAAACCCCCTACCCCCTGCAGTGCCAGCCCCTACAAGAGTCCCTTTGGCTCCCCGCGACGAAGGCCCCAGCTGGTCAAGGATCTCCCGCCTACCCGTCTGCAGTTCGACGATGGTATGCCGCATGCCTTGCCCAGTTTCAGCCCAATGCCCTCCTAACCCAATCCTCCTCACTCATTGATGCGCACCCACTGATCACACCGCCTTTTCAATCTGGTGCCGGTGTGTTCCTGCAGGCTCCTTCCCTCTCTGTCCATTCCAGAGGCGGGGCTGGAGGAGGGCAGGAAGGAAGAGGTGGAGGAGGAGGATGAGGAGGCCTGGTCGGAAGCCGTGGAGGCAGTTCTGGGCCCGTCGGAGCTGAGCCTCCTGGCCGATGCCCTGGCTGACTTTCACATTACCTCCCCGCTTGGTTCTCCTTCTCCTTGCCCCCCTACGCCTGCTCCAATTATTTTGCATCCATTGACCCCATCAGTTTAGAGAAATTGGGATCAGGTTTTGTTTTGCAGCAGCAGAGTGGGTGGAGAAGGAGGTGGAGGAAGAGGAGGAGGACTTTTGGACGCCCCCATCAACCCCACCAGCCGTCTACTTGGTCGGTCCTCAGCCCACCCGCTTGGATCTGGACGTCTATCATGCCATCCTCGATCAGAACCCTGCGCCCAGCGAGAACCTGGTTACTGATTCATTTTCAATTTTCGTAAGTTGTCTTTTTAAAAAGCCAAGAATAAAGGCAATTTTGGCAAAAAGACAAAATGCAACTGCAGGAAGCACAGTCACTGGTGGCCAACTGGTTCCGCGTACTCAGCCTCTACTCGGAAGAGGAACGGAAAGCCTGGCCGCATCTCAACTCACCCAGGCTCAGGTTTTTTTGGTTTTATTTTGCTTTATCTAGGAAACGGCTGGTGATTTACAGAGAAACTATGGCAAGGAAATGTGCGAAAAATCAAATTTAGTGCGAAAATTGCGATTTTTTGCCTGTTTAATGAAAGTTTAGCCTTGTTTGATGAATGTATTTCCTGATCGAATGTATTGTATTTTCACGGTTTTTCACGATATTTTCAAGAATTTTTCACGGAGAAAACAAGCAATCCCGGTGTGTATTCTTTTTTACGAAACATACAAATACATTAAGTGTTCATGTACTGGTAATGTAGTACATACATAGTCATACATAGTCATGTACTGGCATCGATCAGCTGCATGAATTTATCGGCATGAGAAAATCCTCTATGACCAACAATTTTGAGCTATTAATTGCTTTTAACCCCTTTGTCCTAACACCACTGTCTTATTTATGCACACAAGCGTTTTCAAAACTCTTTGGTTGTTCAACGCTTAGCAACATTGAGCACTTGAGTAAATGAAGTGCCCAGCCATTCCAATTAGGGCAAAAAAGGAGCGTCAAAAATGGGGCTGTTTGCTGGAGCCAGCCGTTGCCGGAGCCTGTGGTAACTAACAACAGCCATCAGCTCCACAAATGAGGCCACTTAGGAGACAGACTCACTAGACAAACAGGCCCTGATGGCTTTGACGGGGGTGCACCTGAGAGTGGGTGTCATCGGAGCCGACCTCTTGCCCATCGAATATGTTACTGGAGGTTGCCGCCTCACATTTACACTATCCATAAGGATATATCAATCATCGAGAAATCTAATGCTTCTCTCCTAAATTTTGCCTCAAAAATTTGTAAATTTCAAAAAAAGGCGATCGATCATCTCTTTTGAAACAATTCCTTTAAGGGGCATTTTTAGCGAATGGGTAATGCAGGCTGCACGGCGGCCACCTTTCGGCCACCCTGTGAGGTGCGCGGCCTTGTCGTCGGCCTCATCCACGCCCTCTCCCACATCCTCGGCTTCAACTACACACTCATCAAGCCCGCACAGGATGGCTACGGCAAATGCTCTTTCCTGGACAAGACTCAGCTTCGAAGCTCCTGTCATTCTGGTACCCCTTTGCTTTTCTACCTTTCCAACAGGCTCACTCCTATCTGTCCTGGCAGGCATGACAGGGATGCTGGAGAACGGGAGCTTGGACATCACAGCACGCGCCTACAAAGTCACCCAGGTTCTGCACCTGCCGCCGCTGAACAACGGAACTGTGCCCTCCTTCCCCAACTCATAGCCAGATGGAGGTGATAGATTGACGGATGTGAGGTGATTGGGGCACCTCTGCCAGCCAGAATGGCCATCCAGCGCTCCTTCTTGGTCCGCCTCCCGGGGCCCAAGGACGATCCTTACATCCTTCTGGCCCCTTTCACCGCCTCCACCTGGGCAGGCTTTATCGCCCTCATCCTCCTCACCGTCCTCGCCCTCCTCACCTACTACGCCCTGGCCAAAATGTTCTTTCTGACCCTCTGCCAATTTTTAAATAGTTCCTCAAAAAAATGCTCCATTTGAGACGTGAAGCAAAGCGAGTGCGTCTGGAGGAGCTGGGGGAGGACCTCTGGAACATGTTGGGCATCACCGTGCAGCAGGGCGGGGAGACGGTGGGTGAGGGGGAACGCAAACGACCCGTCCACCTGCTCATGCTCGCCTTCATCCTATTCACCTTCCTTACTCTCACGGTTGCTTCTTTCGCCCCTCCTTCCGCTTGGATGGAAGATTGGCTGCAGGTGTACTCGGCGATGCTGGTCCCCCTCTTCTACCGCAAGGTCCAGGAGCCGCCCTTCCGAGACGTCGGCGAACTGGCGGCGATTGTGCGCAGCGGGAGGGCGGAGTGGATCGTGCCCCAGTTCTGGATCCCCATGGGCTTCCACAAGAGATTCTTCCCCACCGTTCTCATTCCTATTGCCCTCCTCTCAGCACCCTGAAGCATGATGGCTTCCTCGCAGGAATCTCTATCTAGCTGCATATTTGATGAGAAGCTCACTGAATTCCTTCTTGATTGAATCAGCTTCTTATCAAATATGCAGCTGGATGGAAATTCCTGGGAGGACTCCATCATGAGCAGAATCAGAAAGCAGGATGAGTTTGAGATGCTGAAAGAAGAAAGTCACGAGCGCTGGCAAGCCTTGAGCAGGGCAATGATAGAGGAGGATCCCGCGGTGCTGGGCTGCCCAGACTACGCCTGCATCCGTCGCCTCCTCCTGGAGCCCAGCGACACAGTCCGCTTCTTCACCCACGAGCGCACCATTATCGACTATATACGCAATCGGTTCTTTGCCTCCCACTCTATACCTCATCAGCTTTGCTTAACGTAATAACTTTTTTTCCCATTTGAAACAAACTTGACACATTTGACAAATTTGAACCAAATTTGAAAAAGCAGATAATCAAATTCAGTCAGTCAAATTTCAAGTCAAGCAGATTCAGTCAAATTTCTGTTTCCAAAACAAATCAAAAAATAAAAATTCTACAATTATGCTGCAATAATTTTGAAAAGCCATAAAGGTATCCATTTGTCAGGGAATGCGGTCTGGAGGTGATCGACGATCACTACGGTCTCCAGGGGCCGCGCTTCCTGCTCTACTCCAAGGCCTTCCGCCATCGCCGCATCTTTGACGAGGCTCTCGGTAGGCCTATTTTCCTCTCAATCCATCGCCCCTCCAACGCTGAAACTGATTCCCAAAGGAACCCTCACTGATGCCACTGTCCAGGACGTCATCTCCCACATACCGGTAGAGAAAAGCCTGCCCGTCAGCTGCTCTCTGGATCCACCACTGCAGGAGCTTCACCTAAAGCAATTTTCCCCATTCCAACCTTGATCATATGAGGTGGAGGTGAATTGCAGACAGCTGTATGGTGTTTTCCTGCTGCTTGGAATGGGTCTGCTTGTGAGCCTGCTCGCATTTGCTCTGGAGAAAGCGGCTGGGAAGTGCGAAAGTTTGTTCAATCGCTTCCAAGCTCCACGACTTTCCCCTGTCATTGTTCCCAATATATACGATCCATGATAAGAAATGCATCTGATTGGATTAGGAGACTTTGTTATTGCGTAGCCGCTGTTGTTCCTCTCAATCTTTATCCAATGCAGCAAGCCTTGCTTGTATTACTGCTTTTTCTTGGCAACATTTGGATGAAAAAATATAAAAAAATACACAAAATAAATCACAGCCTAATGAAATGGTGTCAACACCAAATTAAATATCCACAACTGATTGACATTTGAGGAAAGCAATAGCTATTTACAAGGTTATGGAATGCTCCTCAATGCTATGAAAAGAGTACTCAAAACAAGAAAATGTAAAGTGTCTCTAATAAATATAGTTAGAATCTCGCAGCTCCACCAAGAAAGCCCCACCTTGCCTAATCAGTTGATATCTGCAAATATCACTCTCAATATCATTGAATGCCTGGTACCCAGTGCAAACTGGTAGCGCTTCAGATCCAGGAACTCCTGAACGGCGGGGCGCAGTTTGGCCTCCCCACCCGGGCTGTTCAGCCCTCGCCCCGTGACCACCTCCAGCCTCTCCTCAAACACAATCTTTCAATCATCCTACAAGCAACACTTGCACCAACAGAGGCACAACCAGCCATCCATCATAGCGCGCTTTGTTCTTAAACTCCGCGATGCGATCCTTCAGAGCCTCCAGAGCCTCGTTGACGTAGAGGCCGTGCAGGTCCAGCTTCTCCAGGCCGTTGTTCAGGTTGTTGCGCGCCAGAAAGGCAGCGGCCGCCTTCTTGTTCAGCTCCTCTCCTTCCTCCCACTTCTTGTCCGCCTCAAATTTGATCCATTAGAATTTTTGCTAAAATTTTTCGATTTATGGCAAAATACCTTAAATTTCGATAATTCAAAAATGTAAATCAGCAAGATTGCAATTTTATGCTGAAATTGGCTGTATTTTCGCATTTAGGTTTATCTAAATTGTATATTGAAGTCATTATAAGCAATTTACGAAATATTTATTGCTTCTTGCCATTTACCCTGCTTGCTTTGTTTGAACTATGGAATACTAGAGAAGTGGAGACCTCCTGGTGCAGGGCTCGACGCCGATGCAGCTCATGCTGGCGATAGTGGCCATGACCCTGACTGCAATCGTGGGCCAACCGTCGCAGACGCTTCGCTTCCTCATTTCCCCATTGTTTTGCTGCAGCCACAAACAGAGGGCGGGCACCTTGAAAGAGCGTTGAGCACTTTTGCGCAAGGCGTCAGGGTCGCCGTGGACTTGGGCCCTGTGGCTCGCCCATTGCGATGAGGCATAGACAACATTTCCTCTGGGCCTGCTACCCCAGGGTTCCGCACCAGCAGTGTCCTTCAAAGACGGTTCAAACCCTAGCAAATAAAAAGAAATTCTGGAACTAAACAAATTAACCGGCCCAGAGGAAGAGAAACACTGGTAGAGCAGGAAGAAGAGAACCAGTATTACAAACGCGGCTACTGCTTCTCCATCCTGCATGACTGCGGGATTCTGCAAACCGCCCTGGTTTTTATAAGATGCCTTATCAGTTTAGAGGTTCGCACAATGCACACAGGCACTCTTATCGAAGTAAATTCTTTATCGCACATATGCTGGCATGGTAAAAACGGCATCGTATAAAGCGATGCTTTTTTCAATGAAAACTTTGAATGAAAGCGAAAGAGTGAACCCCAAAGTTAAAGTGATATTACCAAGTGGTGGCTGCTTAAGGAATTCCAATGGGAATAAAAGTTCTATTCTAAAATAGAAGTAAATGAGCAGAAACTGAGAATCCATTTAATCCGCTCGGGTTATTTTGCCGTCATATTCCCGTTTCTCAGTTGTATCTCTGTTATGCCAATTAAATATGGCGGGTGCAAGTATTGGAATCTGTGGATAAGAGAGAGCTCCTTGCAGTCACAGGCACAAACGCGCTATTTCCAATCGTTTTTGTGAGGTGCGTGACATACCCTCAGGTTAGCAGAACTCCATTCTAGCAGAGGAAGCGTTTACCAGAGAAAAAAAGAACTGAACCGTAGAGTGAGGAAAGCAACAGGAGTGGCATTGATCCAAGCATCACCAGTCAAAATAACAAAGGATGGGTGAATCATGTCACTATGACTATATGAATGGCCGAGCTTCTTCTGTCTGGCTCTTGTACACCTGAAGTTCCCCTAGGGCAGGCAAGGGACCCTCACACTTTCTTCCTCTAGTTGTTGCAAGTCAGTTAAATATGTTGCTGGATTTTGAACGATGAAGCTCGTCTGGTTCCAGCATTGAACTGAGCTTGAAAATTAGGATTATTTTCACTGGCTTTCATTTTTCTGGTGTCATCTAACGAACAATCTGTTGGTTTTTTATTTCATTCTTTTGGTATGGCTAATTCTGGCACCCCACAGAGCGCAATTTTAAGGTGTGGAATCTTTTGATAGTACTGGCAAAACAGCGTCAAGTTTCTTCTAGTAGGACATCTGCGAAAATTATCCTTTGACATCAAAATCAATCTCCTAACGATTTCATGGAAATCACATTCCGCCTGATTTCAGGCGCTGCTTTTCTGCCTGTCGACGCTTGAACTCGTGGTAGTAGTGGACCACCGAGACGCCCACAAAGCGAAGGACCAGGGACACAAACTCGAAGCACGTCATCACACTCACCCCTCCAATCCTCACGCCCTCTAAGGGGATCGATAGTGAAATGGGCTCTTCCAACCCAGCCAGAGGCCCAGCTGACCCCCAAAGTCCGCCATCATATTTGTGACACCGTACGCAGAGGACTCGATGAGCATCTCGAAGTTGAGCTGCTCGTAGAAGACCTCGATCATGGCCCCGTGCTTCCTGCACCCTTCCACAAACTCCTCCTTCCACCCAATATCATCACTCCACTCACTTGTACTCCGCCCGACACCCGTCCTCGTCCAGGGTGCAGTTGGGTGGCTGAAAGGATGCCAGAATGCTCAATTGGGCACGCCGAAATGGAAGCGAGACTTACAGTGACGCGAAGTTTGCTGGCCGGCCAAATGGCTGCTGAGTAGGTGACGTCGTACCTATGGAGTCAAACGGTGGCCAGGGTTGGAAAAGCAGTGAGCCAGGCAGGGACATGGACTGCTGACAGGGCTGGGGACAGTTGCAGGTGAAGCCGCCGTTGTCCAGATGGCCCAGTTTCTTCGTCGCCTCCTCCAAGCACTGGCCTGGAAGGGAAGGAGGCCGAGTAGAAGAAGATTGTCAAAGGGACAGCCCGGATGGGAACGCGAGACGGGGTTGGCGGCGTCGCAGTGGTGCAGGCCGGGCGGGCTGGAGGGGAGCGGGAATCGCGGGTCCCCGCAGTCGCACTCATGCAGCACCATCATCTACAGCTGGCCTACCTCTTGGCCTCTACTTTCACCTCTGCACGCCTCTCCTACCTGGAAGCAGCTGCGGAAACAGCCCTGAAATGGGAGGCCTTCAAAGTTCAGTGTGGAAAGAGAATGGGTATAAGCAGAACCTCCATGGAGTACTCGAAGTTTTCGTAGATGTAGTTCTTCATGTTGCCCTCCGGCAGACAGTTGCCGTAGGGGGCCGGGAGACGGTCCACCGTTTTCTGCAGGCCAAACTGAGCTAAGTGGTATACTCAGCTGCAGGGATCCAGGAGAACCAGACGGACTCCGAAAGAGGAAATGGTCCCGGTAGGAGCGGAGTAGCCGAAGGTATCGGGGAACGGAAACTCCAACTGCAAGCCACTTGCATTTTCATTTCTTAGCACTGACAGGGTGTATGTCTTATTATTTTGTAAAATTGTCAGCTCATATGCTAGCCCATTTAAAACTGACGTAAATGTTGTGAGCTTTTTCGAGAAATGCTAAAAGGCTATCGATGCTTTAGAAGTTTGTACAGGGCCGGTACCGAAATATCTGTGATTTTGTTTTGCATTGTTTTTCTGATTGAATAGGGACACCTTTTTGATTTGAAAGGGTAGTATGAAGAAAGATAAAACTTAAAATTATCCCAAGTCACTCTATATATCCTCCATCAGCTTCATTCACTTTGTGAAGGCGGGTAGGAACAACTTGGATGGCATTGATGACGAGAGAGGGTCCCACTCCAGCAGCTGCGCATCCTTGAGCTCATGGATGTTCTTGTGCGTATTTGGGTAGGTCTGGGTCTGGAGGGTGGTTCAGATGGTAAAGTCAATTGGAGTGAGGGCAGGGGAGGGGGGCAGGTGGACCCCTGGATGAGGGGCTGAGAAGGACAAGTGGTGTCAGCAGAATCATTAGATGCTGGTATTTGCAGTGTGACAGGGGGTGGTCTTGTTGGCAGTCGACAGCTATAGTGACATTCTATGGACTAGCTAGATCTAAACTTAGAAAGGGTCTGGTAAGACCTATGACCCCTTCCTTCATGTTACAAACCACTGCGATGGCCTTGGGGTGATGAAAATTCCCGCACTTTTAAAATCACAGATATTTCGGTACCGGCCCTGTATGTTCTTATGCTATTGTAAGTTTGTTAGCTCTCTTGCTAGCCCATTCAAAGCGGAAGTAAATTTGGTTAGCTTTAGCGAGAAAAGGCAAAATAGAAATGAAGCTTTAGAAGAGCGGCAGGCCAAAAGACCTTGTCATGAACTGTCATACGAATGCCGGTTGCTTCGGTGGTGGGCAGAACTTCTTCGCCTACATAGAGCAGCAATCGTAGCCCATAGGTTGGCCCTGCTCTGGTGCTGGTCAGATCGTAGCTGCGGTTCCTGCGCAGAGTTCATGCTCTCTTTCTGCTCCAGCATCAAAAAGGACTAGTATTAAACCAGTTGAAGGTGTAGCAATTGCCGAAGGTCGGATCGATGCGGACTGTGAAATCGCTGTAAATTAGCATTCGGCTTGCGTTCCTGGTTCCAGCTACATCTAGAAGAAGGTGTAACTGCTCAATGTCGCACTGTTTTCCATTGAAGGAACACTTGTGAACCAGCTCTTCCTGAAAACAACAGCTCAGCATTGTGCCAGCCATCAACCAATGCTGGCTACTTTGGTATAGGACATCAACTGCCGCTGCTTCATCGACAAAGCGGACATGGCAAACATCATGTTCTCCTTCGCCTTGGTCACCAGGGCCACCTCATCTGTGACACCCTTCAAATGCTCTCCTCATAATTGCCAATGAACATCTGGCAATATTGAGACCGTGAAGCCCATGGCTTCCAGAAAATTAGGGTCCTCCGTGGCCCCTCCCAGCCCGTAGTACTCCCATAGTTTGAGTATAGGCGTCCCGTCCCAGGCGATGCAGAAGAACTTGTAGCAGTAGCACTGACTTTCGTAGCTCTTCATGCCTTCCATGGGCTCCCGGGGACAGTAGCCCTCAGAGTTGCAGTACTTGCAATCCTCGTAGGTCCAGCGGTAGACCTGGGAGGAGGGGAAGTAGGAGATTGAGAAGAGGAGACAAAACAGGATTCGCACGAAAGCGCAGGGCCAAGCATCGCCGGTACCCCGGTCGAAGGCGCAGATGCACATGTTTCGCTCGTCTATCGGGCGCTCCTCTGCTCAGGGACACAAAGACCTCGTTTTGGACCCCTTGGCAAGACAAGAGGACCTTTATGAGCCACACAATCCTCCGTCCCGTCCTCCAGCTTGGTGCAGAGGCAGTCGCTGTAGGACACTTCGAACATCTGCATCGAGCAGCTGTTCGCCTTAGGCCATTTTGCGCCTAAGCCTGTCTAACGTGGCTTTCAGATCGCTTGCTGCGCTGCTCTGCATCGATCCCCAGATCAGTTAGGTTCTAAAAAAGTTCTTGCTCGCTGAGTGCAAGAAAGGATGGAAGAGAGGAGACGAGCTGGGAAAGCAAGTCCCCTTGAAGTATGGCCAGGAGTTGCTGAGCGTAGACGCGTCTAGATTGACGCTCCTCATTGTCCTCCCAGTCCGCCTGTGGACAAGGCAGACAAATGCTGGGTATCGAAACCAGAAGGAGAGAGGAAGGAAGGGGCAGAGGGAAGGATTGAAAGAGGCCACCGGCTTGTAGTGAGGCGTGTCCTGGAGGAATTCGGCCAGCCGTTTGTGCCGCGGTTTCTGGCCCTCGCCTGAGGCTGCATTCACGGCACCTTGGAAGGCGCTCAGCTGCAGTCAATTTCACTTCCTTCCCCAGCCAATTTGCCAAAGGGGCCAACCATTCGCGTCACCATTTCCACCTTCTTCACCTGGCTGGCCTTGTATGGATTTAGATTGCCTGCAGTTGGCTTGTGAGATTGGAGTTGAGGATCAATTTCGATTGCAGCCACAGATGGTGATAGAAGGGAAGGGAGCGGATTCGAATTTGAGCGCAATGTCCACGATCTTCTCGTTCCGGTTAAACTTGGCCACCACCATGGCCGCTTGGTAGAAGAAGTTCGTCACGCAGCAGAGGTAGATGAGGATCCACAGGGATTTGGCAAATGGATGCACCGTTTTCACAATCTAAAATACAATTGAAAAATGCGAGATGAAAAAGCTAAAAAAGCTAATTAACCTGGGGTATGCCGTGGGCAGAGGTGTTCTGGCCCCATTGAGCGAAGGAGTGGACCACCTTCTCGTCGTAGGTCACCGGCTTACGCTCTCCCACGTCTATTGTATTCACCTGCGACAAGAACACGATATCTGCACTAAAGGCTTCTTCTAGAGCCCTTCTTTACACTGGCTCGCATAGTAGAGACCCTTTGCAGTTTTAAAAGCAGTCGAATTCGCTCTATGTAGTTCATTTACTTTTTTAGCGAAAATATTTGACAGGTTTATTTGTTTCATTTGATGGAAATGAAGGTGATTGATTCATTAGCTCAATCGAGACTGTTTAAATGGCTGGAATGAAATAGAATCGATAATTCTGCTAATTACAATGGCACCTGAACTTCCTGGTGCAGTCCTCCGAAAGCTTCGCCGTAGCGCTGCTCGGGATAGAAAGAGGTGGCGTCCACGAACTCTTTCGGGTCCGCATAGGCCTTGTCCAGCTGTTCCTGGGATACGACGATTGGAGAGTAGCCGTAGCGTCGGTGGAAATAGTGTTCGTCGATCTGCTGCCACTTCTTGCTCGGCTGCTCCACCAACGACTTCACCTGAGAGCCCACCTCCTGCTCCCTTTTACGCATCGCTACGGCCTCAAACGTATTTTCAATCGCCTTTGGAGAGGCCAAAGTGGAAAGAATAAACTGTTTCATCTAGAAACTGAGGACAATGAAGTAGTGGGATGGAGTAGACATGGGGTAAGAAGAAGAATGCAAGCGCAGTGGATGCTTAGAAAGAGGCCCCAGCTTTCATGCATGCTAGAAAAAGGAGGACCTACACGGCCTTGATTTGGCACTGCTACGTCGCTAGATCAAAGCCGAGTTCATGAATCGCTAATTTGCGCCTAGGAGATACAAAAGATAGGCAATTTTAGTAGGATTGCTGAATAAAAAACGAAGGAGCTAACAGGGGTTTTCAAAAACACTCAAAAAGAATCAGGGCTTTGGTCAAATTAGTTAAAAAATCGGGCCGGTTTCTAATATGTTTACATGTTTTATCTTGTCAGATATCCATGCTTCATTGAGGGTGATGAATGTGAAAATTAGTTCTCTATCGTTTCTTTCTGTTATCGCAGTAGAAGGCATAAAAGCACACATGTTTTTTATTAGACGCCAATGGGTGGCAGGGACAGCCTAGGCTGACAAATAACACCAAAAAATAAGCAATATAGAAATAACTATAATTGGGCATTAATTTCAAAGTCTAATGCTACATCTAAATCCAATGCCAGGCTGAAATGAGCCGAAAACTTTGGCATTTTCATGCAGGTAAAATACAGCGCAACGTCGGCGATGGAATGGTCGGATAGAACAGCTGTAGGACGAATTAGGACATTTTTTCTTTCAAAAATTATGTGTCTTAATTTCTTGGGGGCGGAACTCAACGTCGGAGGGCGGAAACTAGGCGTCAAAATTCTCCGACGAGTTAGAGCAGGGTCTGTGCGAAATTGAGCAAAAATTGTGCGTATCCTAAACCATCCCATTTGGGGTGTGCCTATTTGGTCTAAGTACCAATTAATCGCACTTTAGATTTAGATTCTCACTGAGCGTGATGAAAGTTGAAAATTTTTCTATTGTTTATTGCCAGTCAAAAGCACACACGGAAGATCTAACTTAGTCCAATGAATGAGTGAAGAATTGCAGCGAAAATTTGGACATTTTTTCGCGGGTGAAATGGAGAGATATTTCGGACAGGCCATCGCGAAGCTTGAAGCAAGTTCGCATTCAAAGCGTAGCTTTGGCTTCCAGGAAGTTGGCCAGCCTTTGCCGAGTCTCCTCCTCCCCCCTCCTCTTCCCCCGGAACCCAGCATGAATACAGTCTGCCAGCAAACGGAGTATACTCGCGATAGAGATGCAGAAGCTTATCATGACCAGCAGGGAGTCGCAGGACAGCTCCCGCAGCCTCAACTCCTCCTGGCTGCCTGGAGCTCCAGACGCTGCAGAGTGATCGGCAGCCGAAGGAGAGCCAGGTGCCGGTTCGCCTCGACCTGAGCTTCGCTAGTTGGGGGATTGCTGGAGCGAGGGCAGCTGGGCCTGTGCTGAATTGCGCCTCCCGGAGACCGTGCGCTCTAGCCGCTGCTCTAGGGACGAATGGTGGTAGGCAGGTGGCTCAGCTCAGTGAGAGGCTGAGATAAGCGGAGTCGATCACCAGGCGCAGGGATCGAACGGGGAAGTGACGCTGCACAGCAGTTGCCAGTACCCGACAGCTGCATGCAAGCCTCCCACAGTCTGCGGCGCTGAGAATGTTCACTATCGAGGCATGTTCCGCTCCCCTAGAGTGGAGGAGGGGGGCTACAACCTGGTTGTATACTCCCCTCTACGGGGGACCACAACCATGGTTGTATTCCCCCTACAGAGCGGGCTGCAACCACCCTGTACACTTCGCACCCACCGCAGATTCGAATTTTTTGATTTTCTGGATCTGTGGCATGTGGCTGTGGCTAAACCTTGGTCTGGGGGCAGAAATTTTGAGGTGAAAAGTGAAAAGTGAGGGAAAGTGAAATGGAAAAAAGGTGTAAAGTAAAACGTTTCTCTACTCCACTTCCACTCCACCTCACCGACCCTAATTGGTTTAAATTGGTTTTTTGCAATTTAAATTCACACAAATTTTCTCATAAATAGTTTTCATTCCACTTTGTCAACTTTTCACTTTATTTCTACTTTTTGCCTCACAAGTCTGAAACCAATCAGTTTGAGCATAGACAAAAGAGTTACCTGCTTTTATTATCTATGCTTTGATGGATAATGAATTCATACTTCTATGGTTTGAGCAGAGTCTTTAATTATGCTTCGTGTCATGGTATAAAGTTGGACTTTTTCCTCAAACATAACAGCAAACATCGATAAACTTGCTAAGACACAAGCAAAAACGATCAAGAATTTAGTTCATTTTTCATCCGCAATGTGAAGGGAATGGTCTGCTTTGCTGCTATGTGAGTATACTGAATGAGCCTGTATGAAACGTGGCGTGGCTTAAACATGAAAAATGAAGCAGAACGATCGCGGATTACCAAATAGATAGAAATGAACGCCAGACTTTGAGAACCATGGACAAAAGCTTGTCACAGGCTGCTACGAAATATCAGGCCACCCTTCCTCCTTCTCTCAGTCAGTGAGCTCACATCAATCCGAAACCGAGCGAAAATCATCCATCAAACCGGCCACTTGCCGCAATGCTCCTCTTCAAAAGCCTTCTCTTACTTGTAAGCCTCCTTTGTCACCAGACACTGGTCAGCTAAGCCCTCTGGGTTGGCAGATGGCTCTGGTGGGTGCAGCGCAAGTGGTCAACCCTTGCAACGGCTATGATAAATGTCTAAACGGAGGGGAATGCCGTAGGGCCTTCGGAGACAACGTCTACTGCGTCTGTCCCTCCCCCTTTAGCGGCTTCCCTTTTACTGCGAGGTCCAGCGTTCTTATGCTAACATTTCAAAGCTTTTAAAAATGAAAACTAAAAAAATTCAAAAATTTAAAAAATATGAATTTTAGCACTTGCCTACCTGCTGAAAGCAAGAAACCGCCACCTATCCAGATCCCACTGAAGCCGCCCTGCGACAGCGTGACCGTGGCTCACTGCAGCAACTTCTGCTGGGAGCTGTAATGCGTCTGGGACCTGGAAAACCAGCGCCGCTCCTGCGAACCGGGCCGCAACTTCGAGCTTTGTGAGAATGGGGACAGGATCGAGAGCCCGTGCCAGAACGGCGGCCAATGCCTCTTTCGCCTGGACGGCTCCCAGCGCATCGTCTGCCTCTGCAGAGCTGGATTCAAAGGCCACTACTGCGAGACGCCGGTCCCGGAGCGAGTCAGCGGCACCAGCCACCTGAGGGACTGCGGCTTTCCCGGCTCCTGTCCCGATTTCGCCCCCTGCGTCTACGATGAAAAGATGCTCCACAAGCGCGTCCTATACAGGCAAGCCACTAATTCCACGCCCATCCTTTAACAAACGGCCATAAAACATTCTTCTTCTCGACAGGAGCCCCTTCCAGTGCGCCTGCCCGGAAGGCTACCAGGGGGAGAAGTGCATCTGCGCCCCGGACACCAATCACAGCAGCCCCCGCTACTGCGGCTCTTTTCCCCAGCCCCTCTATGTCGTATGCCAGGAAAACCCCTGCCTCAACGGGGCCTCCTGTGTCCGCTACGCCAGCGGCACCCGCACCATCTGCGTCTGCCCCACCGGCTACACCTACGACCGCTGCCAGTGCCCCCCGGGCAGCTCCGGAAGCTGGTGTGAGCCGGAGAACCAGGCCCCCTGCCCTGGGCACCTAAGGCAGCTCTGTCAGCGCGGGGCCCAGTGTCTTTATTCTCCGGAGAGTGGGGACTACCACTGCGCCTGTTCGCCCGGCTTTCAAGGCGTCCACTGCGAGCAGGATATTCGCTGCCCACTGCCTGGTTGACAATCCTGCTTGCTCCATCTGACAACATTCTACTGGCCTGAATGCTGTCAGATGGAGCAAGGAGATTGGATTGAGGCTGCTCAAACTGTACCGCTAATGAGGAGTGTCTGGTGGACAAGGATATGAACCCTAAGTGCGTGTGCCCGTGGCAGAGCTACAGGAAGAAGTTTTATCAGCTGAATGAGCAGGGCCAGGAGGAGAGCTACTACGGCTGTGCAGGTTGCTCTGCACTCTGCAGCTTTCCGTGGCCTAAAATTAGTGAATCGAGGAGGGTTGTGTGATTTGCAGCCAAGCGATGTGGGTGCCCGTAGCTGGCTCGTCGGAGATTGACAGCCAACCTAGATGTGATCTAGGACGGTATTGATATTAGCCGTTCCCTTAGATTATTGGGCTAGCCTTTCAAAAGCAAAGCTTGTATTTCTCATGAAAGTAAAGGCTTCGTGACATTCAGTTTTGGACTGGTGTAGTTATTACGGCCAAAAACACCTGTCCCTATACCAAAGCTCTTACCGCTTAACTTTCAATGAATTAAAAATGTAACTTCCAAATAAAATCGGAAAAAGGTAGGGCAGCAAAGCATCAACAAAAGCAAGGGTTAAAATGACATGAATAGAAGGGCCATGCAAAATTCGCCTCTTTAAGCTGTCAGTGAATGCTAGTTTTGAAGACTTTTTGACTTCACTTCACAAAAAAACCCATATCTCTGGAATAAATCCAAATTTTTGGAAACGGATTGTAATGCTCCGATAATATAAGTTATATGCTTTTCAAGATATGCGTATATGTGCATCCAATTGCAATAAAAAATTAATATTAATTCTTTGGACGAACTGTCAAATTGTTTGCTTGTTTTGTATTTATTGTTCCAAAAGATTTAACTGAAGAGCATTTATTCAGGTTCAATGATACCAATATGACTAACAACAGAAAAGCAGAATTCAACCAAAAATTGGGGCAGTTTTAGACAGGTTAACTTGAGAGAGACTTTCAGCATGCCATAGGCAGTGTAGCTGTTGCAGTGTAGCTGTTGCAGTCGAAGAGAAGGATTCGCTTCCAGAAAACTGTTCAGCTTCTCTTCCAGGAGCTCCTTTACGAGCTCCAGGCCAGTCACTTCTTCTTCATCAATACAAAGAAGCCAGGCGGATAAGAAGAGGCTCCGCCCAGCGCTGTGGCAGGTCCGCAGCAGGCTCAGCAGGCAGTCGACATGAAGAGAACCGATGAGAAGCCGGTGAAGCTGCGGGAATCTTCGAATGGCGGAGGACGCATCTTCGAAGTTCCATCTCCCATTGACCCTCAGACACTGCAGGGTGGTCGGCAGTTGGAGGAGGGTCGGCAGCGGCAGGTTCATGTTCGGCGGCAGCTGGAGTTCCGTTAGCTGGGTTGATTGCTGAAGCGAGGGCAGCAGTTCCTCCAGTGAGAAGGACTCGCCGATGTGGAGGCTTTGCAGACGAGGGACAAGGCTTGGCAGCCAAGACAGTTGCTTCACGATCAGGCTCGCGTCTTGTCCAGGTGCATGGGGACAGGTCCAGGTGAATAGGGACAGGTGTCGAATGCCGCGGGTGGGCAGCTGCTGGAGTTCTGGGAGCCAGGCATCTATGTGCAAGGAGGCTGAGCCGAGGTGAAGGGCTGTCAGGTGGCTGAGGTTGTAGTGGCTGGACAGGAATTTGAAGAGGCTGCTGAGAGCGCCTTTCTTGCAGGGCAGCTTGCCTTGTGCTAGATACAAATTTGAGCTGTAGAAGTTGAAACTGGGTATTTGGCTGGAGTAGTAGACTTCTAAGTCCAGGAGCAGGTTGAATTGCAGGTACAGGGATCGGACGAGGGCGTGACGCTGCACAATGCTCACGAATGTCTGGCAGGTGAGTCGGAGGTTATTCCAGTATGCGATGCCCAAATGGTCTACGATGGCCGCAGCCACATGAGGCACTGCCTCCAGCAGGATTAGCAGCGCGTTGCTTCGATTCACTTCGGCTGCCGATCTCTGGAAACATAAGAATATTATTGGCCTGATCTTGAACTGAGTGAATCGAATCTTTCTGATTTATGCAAAAACAATGTCGTAAACTTTAAACAGTACCGATGAATGCCATAAAAGCTGAGCTGCTTTTCGCTTGCGACGACTGGCGAGCATGGTCACTTGCAGGGCAAAAAGGTAGAAGATTGAGAGTGAAATTAGGGTAGAAGAGTGAGAATGAGCAAGATGATGATTCCTATGTGGACGTTAGACGATGCGAGATTTTAGAGATTGATTATGTGATTGCAGATTATTGTCAACAATTAGATCTTTATCAAGTCAGGTTGAGCATTCGACGAAAGCAATCGTTATCCAGTATTGTATTCTATGAAGTAAAAAGTAACATTAATATCAAATTAAAAACGAGCACTTTCGAAAGTTGTTCAATGTTTGAACTTCGCTTTGTATAGTAAATTTTGCTTTAATTTCGTGTTGCTCTTTCCATTCTGAAAAGATGATGAAGCATCTTTCTTGGTGTAACTTCGCATTTGGCAGTTTGCATAACGTCGTATCCCTAACATTCTGCGCAACTTCAATCCCGATCACACAAACGAAAATACCATAACGATTTCAAAACATCACAATCCAGTCTCCATGTCAAACCAACGCACTCAACTTATGCTTCGCTAAATGGATTTTTCTCGTCTTCCTCAAACGGATTGGTCGGTTCCTGGTCAGCCTCATTGAACGGATTGCTCGACTCTTTCTCAGATACTCTCACTTTTTCTGCAATGAATTTCCAATGAATGGAATCAGCCAGAACCCCAATAGAGCAGTGAACCAGGCGAAGAAGGCGGCGTGGGGCTGGGCTGCAGGGCTCTCTCCCTCCTCCTGCGACACCTTGGACACTCCCTTCCAGCACCATCAAAGCAGCGCCGGTGGAAGACCGCCTGACAGGCGCGACAGACCGTCACATAGTCATCGAAGGGGTACAGGATCTCCGACTCCGAGCAGAGCTCGCACAGGAAGCCTTTCTCCTTGCAGCTCTGCATTTCAGCTCTTCTCTCTCTGAGCAAAGGGAGCCAAGAGGCAGCATACAAGGCAGGATTGTCGGATGTGCTGGGTGAAGGTGTGGAGGATGGATTGTAGCTGGGCAGGGAGGGATCCATTGTGGAGGGCAGTGAGGTCGTTGAGGGAGTAGCGGTCGGCGTTCTCCACGAAGTGCTGCTGACGGCGTAGGGCCCAGAGGATGCGCTCTTGGCGAGCTCGCTGGCAGACCACGAAGTAGCACTTCATCACCAGGATGTCCTGCCGCTGTTTCTGCAGTGCAAGCTTTCCGTTAGCCTTAGAAAGCAATGCAAGTTTCCCCTTAGCTTCCCCAAGCATTCAAAATGCTGTTTGGCATAAAAAACGTAGCCTTCGGCTACAACTTTGGCAAATTACAAGAGTTTCGACAATTTTTGTGTAATTCAAACTATTTTGGTTAGATTGGAAGCAAACCACAGAAGTTGTTTCATTCAATCGGGTTGACAAAAAGTTTTGGTTGGATGTGGAAGCGAAAGGTACCTTAAGAAGACGGAGCTCCTGAATGTGATTGTAGAGGGTGGAGTTGAGCGTTTCCAGGGGCAGGAGGGGTTTGGAGGCGAGGAGGTTAAGAAGTTGCTTGGTGGAGCGAGCGACAGGACGAGGCGTGAAGTCCCAGTTGTGGACGACCCTGGCTGGGATCACCATCTCGTCGCGCCAGTGACAGGCGGGGCAGAAGAAGAGCCCCGTATAGTCACACAATCTTGGCTCCCATCCACCATCCTCCCCATCGAAAGCTAACCTGACAATTCAAGCATTCCTCATGACCTGATTTGAATCCCCGACTCTATTGTTTGAATTATTTCTTCGTTTTAATTTGTAGCTCTAATTTGCAGCCCAATTTCCTTGCCCCGTTTGTTTCTAAAAATTATTTGACCGACGAAAAAATGAAATAGGATGTAGATAAGAAATTACAGAAGATAGAGTATAAAGTCAGTTGAAGATGAAAGGCCAACTTGACTCTGCACTCAGCACAGCGGTACTTCTGGGCTGCCAGGCCCTTCTCTGGGCAGATGGACAGGATATAGCCAGGCCGTCTCTTGGCCAGAACCCCGGCGCAGGTTCGCCGGATCAGCTCCAGGCATTTGGCGTGACTCCGATAGCCGCAAACTTCAACATCTCTTTTGCTCTCTGGAGGAAGGAGGAAGAAAGGAGCGAACCAGTGCAACGGTACCAGGGCTGAACGAGGCGCCAGATGATGCCCTGGCAGCGTTCGCAGTAAGGGTTGCGCCCGGTTCGCGGCTGCAGCTGGAAACTGTGCCCGCTCACCAGCCGCGTCTTCCACTCTTCCAACGCTTCGCCGCCGCCTACTTCTTCCTGCAATTTGCTTGTCCACTATTTGGTGTTCTAGGTAGGCTCATTTTGCATAACACCTGCATGCCTGAGCCTAAATTTAAGCCTTGGGTTGGAATAAGGCTTAGAGTTAGGCTCAGACTGATGCATGGGAGTGTGCTGCAGAATATTTGAACCTAATTACTAATCATTCAAAGTCTTCTCAGCTTCAACAATCCATCATCAAGAAAAGCGAAAGACTGAACCAGAAGCGCCTCCTTGATCTCCTGCGCCTGAAAGCGCAGGGCGACGAGCTTGGCCACTAGGGCCTTGTGCTGGGTGGTATGAGGGGTGGCGGCGGCGATGAGGCCCTTGGCGGTCGTCATGGCCGTCTCCAGTTCCTCCAGTCGCTCCGCCCCCGCCCGCCCCTCCTGGCTCAGGCCCAGCTCCGAGTCGGGGATCAGCTCCACCGGCTCCTCCGACCACGGCCCAGAGGGCTGCCTTGGATCCGCCGTCTCCACCGGTGAATTGCCTCAAATGAGAACAGGGTGAGAAATTGGTGTTTGGGGGTTGGGGTTTAGTCCAGCAAAGAATAGAGAGCAAGGAGAGGAGAGGAAGAAGCCAGCCAGGCTTACTAGTGGGCATCTGGTCCTGATCTGGAGGCTACAGAAGACAATTAGAGGTAGGAGAATTGAAAGGTGGAGAAGACTGACTGTAATGCTGCTCGTCGATGGGGAGCTCATCCTGGAAAGGATTCTGGCGCCGAGGCGAGGCTCCCGCACTCATTCACTGCTCCAAAACACTATTTCCCACACCTCATTCAGGCCTTCAATGAAGAAAGTTTCTTTTGTTTTGCTATTAGAGAAAGTTTTGCTTTTGCTTTGAATTTGAAAGCCTTTACTTTGAGCAGTGCCGAATCAGTTGTCCATGGAAAACGAAAATAGATCGTCAATACATTTTTGACCGGGTAAAAATGTGGCAAAGCGATGGCAAACATAGCAGCGCTCACTATAAAGCATCACAAAGAAAAGTGAACGTTGTAAAAAAAATGAAATACGCACAAAATTGTCAACAAGTCAACAAAGCCAGCTCAATTCCAGTCGTCTTCGATCCAAGCAGGCGCTTGACGATTATCCACGTCCTTGAACCTGCAACCACGAATGTGCATTCTTTTCATCGATCAAATTGACTAAAACAATTCAACATTAATTTGAAATTAATTAATTGCTCAGATTGATAAATGATGCGATAGAATAATTTTGCAGGCATGAAATAGGTGCGGAAAACCTCTGCTGCATCATGGCAACGTGACGGCGTCTCCGCAGTTCCTCAGCCGTAGGCTCTGGAAGGAGGTTGGACTGGGAGCCGAGTCCTGCCTTGCCCAGTTGGGCGTTGGGGCGCACAGGCTCTGCTAGGCCCTGCCCCTCCTTCCCCAGTCCCTTGCCCGCCTCCCAGCCCATCTTGGACAGCATCTTGAAGCTACAATTCTCGTCTATTTTAGGCTCATTTTTAGTTCTTTCTTCTGAAACAAACAAAAAATAAACACAAAATTTACTGATAATTCTCCTTTAATTTAGCTCATTTTAAGCTGTTTTTTTCTGAAGAATAATCACATAAAAATGAACAAAAAAGTCTATAATTATCCTCCTTTATTTTTAGCTAATTTTAAGTAGTGGAAAGTTAACAAGAAATAGCACAGAGGATGAGGTGGGACAAATCAATCAGCCAACCCCTTGTTCTCTGCAGTGATAGGCTGGAGAAGGGAGGCTGGGGGAGCATCGCGAGGCGCAGTAGCTGGGTGCTCAGAGCCGACGTCCCGTCGTCGTCGCTTGGCCCTGTCGGTGTAGTCGGCGCCAGTGGTGAGAGGCTCATGACCGGTGATGCCGTAGTTGCCTTTCAGGCGCTTCAAGGTGGCTCGTCGGAGGCGCTCCTTCTCGGCCCTGCTCATGCCGCGCTCCTGGGCTCCGGACTCTTCTGGAAAATAGGCGCCATTATTTGATTGAGAAGGGGGGCTTTGACAAGTTTGGACTTTTTATCAGGCCTAAAATGCTTTGCTTAACAGCATTTGACGCTATAAAAGTTGATCATTATTGCTGTTTTATATAAGGACAGTTGTTGCAGAATTTGAAATCTTCTCCCAACCTCAGTTGCTCAATAAATGCAGAATGATGAAAAAGGAGAAAAGGGATGACCAGAGTCAGCCGTTTGGGCAATGCCGGAGCGCACTTGGCCAGGTTCGCATTTGTTGCAGGTGTTGGAGCCGTAGTGGATGCAGATGGTGATGAAGCCTTCCGTACTCACCATCAGCTTGTCCCCGTGTTCCAGACGAGTTGCACTCTACAACACATTCCTTTCCAACGGGTGGGGGGTGAGAGAAAGGGGCCAGGACCAAAACGGGATCTCCGTTGATGAGAGATCCGTTGCGGCCCAGGTTCTCGTAGGTGAAGAACTGACGTTTCTTGTTCTTCTTCACGAACACAAAGCGCCCGTGAAGCTGCAAGCCATTGCTTTCACATCTATCACTATTCGTTCAATTTATTGATTTTTTTTAAAAAAGTAGAACTAAATTTTTTCTCATTAAATCTTTATTCGAATTTTTAGACATCAAATTCATGAAAGCTTTTTATTCAAACTTTTCTCAAATTCGATGTGATTGACCACAAAATCATCACAAGGAGCAAGCCAGGAACCTTGCTGGCATTCTCGCCGAGGACCAGGACATGATGCGGCTGTACTCCGGGCGCATTGGCTCGCCCGATAGACGCCCCTTCAATCGTCACGACGCTGAGCTCCCCTCTCGGGTGCTCCATCAGCCGCAGACAGGGCGGCAGGTCCCTGGCTGCCACTGCAACCCCAACCTCATCCTCATTTCACCCTACCCATTGACCCTGCCGCCAACATTCCCTGTCCTCCGCAGACTGCTCGATATTAGGCGACAGAGCTTGACAGGCGTCGTCGTCGGAGTCCTCGCTAAGTTCCGATTCGCTGGAGGCTGCTGTGAGGTCGATGGTCTCCCGCACCAGTTGGATCTCCTGGTGGATGGGGTGGGTTTAGAAGGGGATGGTGGAGGGCAGAAGGAGGCCGGCCTACTCCATCCTCGAGACCGGATTCGTTGCGGCTGCGGCGAGGGGCGATCTGATCCAGCAGGTCCACGAGGCACTCCACAACCTCCGGCTCCATCTTGGCGGCTCCGTAGCGGCGCGCCTCCTTGGCGTAGCGCCGGGACAGGAAGCCGCCGTTCTTCTCGCGAGAGAGTCTCTGAAATTTACGATTCTTTTGTGCAATTGATTAAAATTGAAGTTGAATGATTTTTTGTCTTTTAATAAAATATAAAATTTGAATTTTAAATGAAAAATAATGAATTTGACTGAAGGTGAGGTGGATGGAAAAGGCAGCCAACCGTCTGCTCAGCCTCGTAGTCGAGGAACTGTCCGTCGGTGTCGTAGTAGTAGTACTTGGCGGTGGGAGTATGGTAGTAGAGGTTGGAGGTGGGGTCGAAGTAGAAGCCGGTGTCCGCGTTGTAGTAGAGCCCGTTGTCCTTCTGCAGCTGGTAGCCAGGCATCGCCAGCGCCATCGACGTCTCCGCTGCTGCCTCTGCCACCTTACAAACCTCTTATTTCATTCATCTTCCATGAATCCAATCGATACCTATCGAAAATCTCAACAGACCAGCTTTCATCTATCCCTCATGGACCTAAGAGACAAAGGAAAGCCTCTAGAAACCATATCGGCACCTACAAACCTCCTCTTTATTCATCCTCTATGAATCCAATCAATACCTGTCGAAAATTTCAACAGACCACCTTTTTATTTATCCCTGATGGAGCTAAGAAAGAATGAAAAGCCTCTAGAAACCATGTCGGCAATGGAGGTCTTCTCAGTCTCCTGGGCCCAGGAAGCGGCCGAGTCCGTCTGCACCTCAGCATCTCTGGAGGCCTCCTCGCGAATGCTCAGGCGGAAGCGAGCCTCCTCCAGCTCTGCTCGCAACTGCAGGAGGGCAAAGAGTGATGATTGACGAGGAAATCGGGGAGAAGAAAAGAACTGCGGCATTTTCTTCGCGCAATTGGCGAATGAGATCCTCTGGACTGACGGCTGAGGCGTTGACAGCTGGCGATTCCAGACTCATTGTCACGATACTGGGGGCTGGAGGGGCAGACCAACGGGGAATGTCTAGGCAATCCGCACAGCAGACAATGCACAGAGGAAGGCGATGACCAGATGGACTACGGTATGTCTTCAAACTGCGCTAGGAATATTGCAAATCCGCTCGTTTGACTAACAAATGAGGTTCGCAGCAATCATACTTACAAACAAGGCTGAATTCCAACATATCTAGCGAATTATCAGCTATATATTGCACCACTAAACAGTCACGTGTGATCAGGTTTAAAGCTTGATAAGCAGAGCAATTTTGAATTTTACAAAGCGCAGGGATCAGGTGTGACTTTCTCCTAATCAGGGCCTCAATCTGGCATCAGTTACTCACCACCACCAACAGTGGCCTGAAAAACCGGTACTATGTCAAAACCTTGTCTTTTTTCATCGCCTACGAGTGAAAATTTTAACCATAAGGCCTTTTCTAATTTTGTTTTACCAATTTGTTTGATCTGGCCTCTAAGAAGAGTCGCTTTATCCTAGCACTTTCATCCATTTTTGGCGAAAAATTTTCTATTTTGTGATCAACAGCCTTTTCAAAGTTTGCAGAAACGAGGTCTACAAGTTGGGCAAAAGCTCTAATGGCTGCCAACACCAATGATGTTGCGGCTTCTCTTCATGCGCCGGAAGAAAGCCAGGTTAACCGATGCCCTCAGCTTAACAAAAACGATGACATTTCATGCATTGAGGCCCGTCTCTTGTCTCTCCTTCGATCTGCACCACACTTGGCCAAAAAGACTGGGCCGCCATTCGCACCAGCTGCCAGCGTCTCGACCAAGTCTTCGCCCGTCACGCCAAAGTCCGCTCTCTACAGGTCCATCACAGCGAGCTCTGCCTTCAACTGCGCTTCAGCCATCGACCGCGGCTGATTCCATTCGAAGAACGCCCTCCGAGAGCTGAATCCTCGGATGAAGAAGAAATGCCAGACTGGTTGAAATCGATGCGAAGAATGCAAGAGAGGCAGAAGAGGAGGAGTGCCCCAAGAGTCCCCTTCGAAGACAGCCCATTCGCTAGCCTGGAGCAGAAGCTGGACTGCAGCCAACTGCGTTGCATCTCCATTCGAACCTCTCCGGTCAACAACTCACTGAAATATGAATTTGCCCTCCTCGGCCAGTTCCTAGCCTACCTGCCCAACCTCCGCCGCTGTCACGTAGAGCTACGCTCGGAAGTTGGCATCGGTAAGCTGCAGGAGCTACCCGGCTTCGCTCACATCAGCCGCCAGCTCAGTGCTCTGAAGCTCCAGGACTTCCTGGCCTACGACAGTGACTGCCTCCGACAGACGCCCATTCGTCGTCTCCACATCGACTACAACATCGGATGTGGCCAGCTGAACACTCTGGGCCTGCCGCACAACCTACGCCAGCTCTACATTCTCAGCCTCCCACTGTTTCACCTGGAAAGCTCGCACACTGAGCAATTCCTCCTAAGCCTGCTGGAGGCCTGCCCGCAGTTGGAGTTCCTGCAAGTGGACAGGGCCTCATCTGCTCTGCTACCCGGCTTCGCTCACATCAGCCGCCAGCTCAGTGCTCTGAAGCTCCAGGACTTCCTGGCCTACGACAGTGACTGCCTCCGACAGACGCCCATTCGTCGTCTCCACATCGACTACCACATCGGATGTGGCCAGCTGAACACTCTGGGCCTGCCGCACAACCTACGCCAGCTCTACATTCTCAGCCTCCCACTGTTTCACCTGGAAAGCTCGCACACTGAGCAATTCCTCCTAAGCCTGCTGGAGGCCTGCCCGCAGTTGGAGTTCCTGCAAGTGGACAGGGCCTCATCTGCTCTGCTACCCGGCTTCGCTCACATCAGCCGCCAGCTCAGTGCTCTCAAGCTCCAGGACTTCCTGGCCTACGACAGTGACTGCCTCCGACAGACGCCCATTCGTCATCTCCACATCGACTACCACATCGGATGTGGCCAGCTGAACACTCTGGGCCTGCCGCACAACCTACGCCAGCTCTACATTCTCAGCCTCCCACTGTTTCACCTGGAAAGCTCGCACACTGAGCAATTCCTCCTAAGCCTGCTGGAGGCCTGCCCGCAGTTGGAGTTCCTGCAAGTGGACAGGGCCTCATCTGCTCTGCTACCCGGCTTCGCTCACATCAGCCGCCAGCTCAGTGCTCTGAAGCTCCAGGACTTCCTGGCCTACGACAGTGACTGCCTCCGACAGACGCCCATTCGTCGTCTCCACATCGACTACCACATCGGATGTGGCCAGCTGAACACTCTGGGCCTGCCGCACAACCTACGCCAGCTCTACATTCTCAGCCTCCCACTGTTTCACCTGGAAAGCTCGCACACTGAGCAATTCCTCCTAAGCCTGCTGGAGGCCTGCCCGCAGTTGGAGTTCCTGCAAGTGGACAGGGCCTCATCTGCTCTGCTACCCGGCTTCGCTCACATCAGCCGCCAGCTCAGTGCTCTCAAGCTCCAGGACTTCCTGGCCTACGACAGTGACTGCCTCCAACAGACGCCCATTCGTCATCTCCACATCGACTACCACATCGGATGTGGCCAGCTGAACACTCTGGGCCTGCCGCACAACCTACGCCAGCTCTACATTCTCAGGGGGCCAGAACACTCCCGGACTACTTTTTGGGACCGCCCAAAATTTCCTTTTCCAAAATTTTGTTGGAGGCTTATCTTGGCCGTAGCGACCGATAGGGAGCTACTACGGCTACCACCATAAGTCGTGGAGTACCAAGGACTGACAATAGTACCAGGAGTAGGGCGTAGCCGGCGCAAGAACTTCAGAAAAACCCCCGGGAGTGTTCTGAACTTTCGGAAATGTCCGGGAGCGGGGTGGAGGGATTCTCAGCCTCCCACTGTTTCACCTGGAAAGCTCGCACACTGAGCAATTCCTCCTAAGCCTGCTGGAGGCCTGCCCGCAGTTGGAGTTCCTGCAAGTGGACAGGGCCTCATCTGCTCTGCTGCCCGCCGCCATGGATGCCTGCGGACGTCTGGAGCGCAGCTTTCACATACTGACCGGCCCCTGGGAAACGATGAAGCGAAATGAGCTGGACGAAGAGCTCAAGAGCAGTCTCGCGCAGCGCCCATCTGTCCGGCTGGAGGAGCAGGGGGAGGTGGAGTTGGCGGCTGGCTGGCAGCTGCGTCTCCGTTTCTCCTTTCGCCAGAAGCCAGACATTCGCCTTATTTTCCGCTCCAACTTTCTGCCTCCTCAAAGGCTTGCTGCGCTTCCACGTTACCAGTTTTAATGACGCCCTGTACGAACAAATTGACACCCTGCGGAAAACAATTGACCAGTACTAATTGATTGCGTTTTTCAGTGCTTGAATGCTTATCTCAGCTAAGAGACCCCAGAAAATTTTCTCTCATTTCGAATTTCGATGCAATTAAACATGTTCATAAATGCAAGCTAGTGGCTTTACCATCAGATTAAAAGCGTTTGCCAAACCTAGTGGGCTAATGGGATAATAAATGGTACCATCGGCAAGCCAAAAGTAAGCTCTTTTCTCCCATAAAAAAACAAATGCCCCGAGTGTAAAGTCAAGGAAATTTCCCTAATACGAGTGGAATCTGCTGTGTCACCTGTATTTTGTTTGAGCGCGCATGAAAAGAGCTCTTGAACTGCGCGCGAAAACAAAATGCAGATGCCCCACAAGCAGATTCCACTCGTATTAGGGAAATTTCCTTGACTTTACACTCGGGGCATTTGTTTTTTTATGGGAGAAAAGAGCTTACTTTCGGCTTGCCGATGGTACCATTTATTTCCTCAACTTTAAACATACAAAAGACTTGTATCAATTTGGAAAAAAAAGAAAGTTTGGAAAGTGAAAAATAGTGCAAAAAATATTAAATAAACTACATTCAGGAGGGAATCGATTTTCAGGAGAAAAGATCTTTACTTTTGGCTTGCCGATGGTACCAGCTATTTCCTCAACTTCAAATATACAAAAAAAACTTTATTCACGAGAAGGATTCGAACCTGCCAGTTTCAACCAGCCAGCGGTCCGCTTACACCACTACACCACTGGTGCCTATGCTGAACTGGTCAATTGAAGGGCTATGACTTTTAAATGAATACCTAAAGCCCAAGGACCGGAGAGGGGGGTGGGGGGATAAATTGAATACCTACTCTCGTTCATTAGCAGATGCAAAGGAGCAGGGTAGCAGCAGCAGCAGCAGCAGCAGCAGCAGGAGTTCGGACGGCACCTTCTTTCTTGTTTTTCTCTTTGAATAAGATGGATTTTCGAGCTTTTCTCGCGAGTATTGACTAATTCGTGGATGCTCTTTCCAATGCAAAAAGAATTGGAGTAAATGGTGGCTGCTAGCGGCAGCTAAAGCCTTATCAGTTTTAAGATCTAGCATTGACCCTCAATTATGACATCTGGGTCAAAAAGAGGGCCTGGGCGCTGACGGTCGCTGCGCTCCCTCGCGCCAGGCCAATGGGCGAGAATGGGCAAGCGAGCATACTAATGGGCGAGAATATAAGAGGATAAATTTGTTCTTCCGATAAAATGGCAAACTAAACTGCTTTCAGTTAATGCTCTGAATATGAGTCGGCCTTCTTGCTATCCCAGCCAAAATAATTTGCGAGACAATGTTTTTACGTATTCGAAACAGGTAAATGCAACATTTAAATTGCGTAAAAATTGACACAAAGAAGGATTGTCAAAAAGGCGTTTAGAAGACACAAACAACACATAGATTTGTAAAAAGAAAAAGAAAATTTTTTTCAAGCTTTGTGACAAAACTCGTTTGGAAGGCTACAAAAATGACAAGAAGGCTTCACAAAGAGATGAATTAGGCGTACAAAAGAAATAGGGGCAAGGCGTGGAGCGGGAATGCCTGTAGCAGTACTAGAGACTCTGAGACTGGCCGGGCAAGGATGGCAAACGGATCTCCGACTGGCTGTCTGGTCAAAGCAGCACGAACACTAAGACGGACGGCAAAGCAAAGCTTAGGGGGCGGGGTGGGGTGGAGAAGGTAATCAGTTCTCCGCATCGACGGCGGGCGTAGGAAATGGGCGAAGCTTCTTTGCCTCCTCCTCCTTCACACCCCTCAAACCACCAGAGAGGATTCAGATATCCACCCTTGAGAGGATATTCCCGCCTCTAGGAGGACACTAGTATTGGGAAGGGGGGAGGCTTACAAGGAGACGGCAGCCAGCCCTCGACTGAGGTCCAGGGCTGTGGCGGTGCCGGTCGTGTTGAGGCTGGCGTGGTACTGGGCCAGTGGGCTGGCCAGGGTGAGGCCTTCGGCGGTGGATGGACGGAAGTGGAGGTTGTTGAGGGGCCCGGGGGCGGGAGGGAAGGCGTGGGGGCCGGGTGGATGGAAGAGGAGGCTAGGTAGGGGGCTGGAGATGTAGGGCGGGGGCTGCTGGCTGGTGGGCGGGAGGAAGTAGGCGAGGGAGTAGGCGACGTTGAGGGTTTTGAGGTACTCGGAAGGCTTCTGTTCGCCCTCCTGCGGCTGGTGCTTTTCGCGCTCTCGCTTCTGCGCCCGCCGAAGCTGGATCTGCTTGGCCATCAGCTGACGCCGCTCGTCCACCATCACGCACTGCCAAATAGATGGGCCTGAAATGGACTGGGAGAAGATGGGGGAACCTTGGCGCAGCGGCAGGTATTGTACTCGCACTGCTGCCTGTGGTCGCGCAGAGGGCGTCGCTTCCCGTGCGCTCGACAGCGCTGACAGCACGGCTTCCGCTCTGATCAAAGGGGGTGGGATGTCAAGACGAAGGCGGATCAGGGAAGGAATGTGGCTGAGAATGGGAGGTTTAGAGATACATAGTTGTTATAGTGAGGATGAAAAGGGGGCATCTGGATGCTGTGAGGATAGTCAACTGCTAGAGAAGGTGCATGAGAGCTGTGAATGATGGTGTATAACCGATGGCAGCTGCTAAGGCCCTTTGCTGTGCCTGTTCAAGGCGCGCAACAGCACCCTCGGTCTCCATGTTCAAGAGCTCAGAGTCCTTTTCCACTTCGCTCTTGATGTCCGCGGCCAGCTTGCTCCGCTCATCCACCATGCGACACGGCTCACACGTACAGTCCCTGCAAATCAATTTATTCTACTTCTCCTCCCCCACTCAATTCACCGCCAAAAAGCCACCTCTACCTATATCGCCAACAATTGTTACCGCCTTAGAGGGCTGAAAAAGGCGCCCTTTTTCTTCCGTTCAGTTTCTCCGTCTCTCTACCTGAACTCTCTCCTATTCACCTATCTCTTGAAACTGGAGGCTGTTGCGACAGAAAAGGCAGTGGAGTGGCAGGTGAAGGGCGCAATTTGCCTGATTACTAAGGCAGCGGGCTTGAAAGTGGCCATGCTACGGTTGCCAGGTGAATGGGCGGCTGACTCCTAGAGCCCCCCCCCCCCCCCGAAGAATAACACCCCCCCCCCCCCCCCGAAGATATACACCCCCCCCCCGAAGAATAACACCCCCCCCCCCCCCCGATAATATACACCCCCCCCCCCCAAGGGTACTATATTGAAAATTTTTTTATTGCCTTAACATACTTCTCTGTACATATCTCGAAATTTAAACTCACGGAATTTTCATGTAGATGATTAAATACCTACTTTTTACTCCTAAGCAACTAGTAGGTACTGCCACAGTATGGACCATGGCTCCTAAGCAACTAGTAGGTACTGCCACAGTATGGACCATGGCTCCTAAGCAACTAGTAGGTACTGCCACAGTATGGACCATGGCTCCTAAGCAACTATGGGTGGTACTGCCACAGTATACGCGCATTTTGACTAAGCCTAAGGGGTTGCCGTAAACAGTATCCTAGTACTACTCCTGGTAGTAGGCAGACTAACTAGTAAAAAGTAGGTATATAGTTGTTTATTACTGAAATTGTGAATCTCCGCTTCAGTGTTTTTTCACTCTTAGCTGGTCTCTTTATACTGCTTGTAATCAAGTTTGCTTGGGCATCAAGGTAATGAAATTTATTTGATTCGGCTGACTCCTGGTACTCTCCTGGTCTCCCCCCCCCCCCCCCGAAGAATAACACCCCCCCCCCCGCAGATATGCACCCCCCCCTCCGAAGAATAACCCCCCCCCCCGTAGATATACACCCCCCCGAAGGGTACTATATTGAAAATTTTTTTATTGCCTTAACATACTTCTCTGTACATATCTTGAAATTTAAACTCATGGAATTTTCATGTAGATGATTAAATACCTACTTTTTACTCCTAAGCAACTAGTAGGTACTGCCACAGTATGGACCATGGCTCCTAAGCAACTAGTAGGTACTGCCACAGTATGGACCATGGCTCCTAAGCAACTATGGGTGGTACTGCCACAGTATACGCGCATTTTGACTAAGCCTAAGGGGTTGCGGTAAACAGTATCCTAGTACTACTCCTGGTAGTAGGCAGACTAACTAGTAAAAGTAGGTATATAGTTGTTTATATAAAAATTCCGTGAGTTTAATTTTCAGAGATATGTAAAGAAAGTATGTTAAGGCAATAAAAAAAATTTTCAATATAGTACCCTTTGGGGGGGGTGTATATCTACGGGGGGGGGGTGTCTTCGGGGGGGGGGTGTAAATCTTCGGGGGGGGGGGGTGTACATCTTCGGGGGGGGGGGTTCTAGGAGCCAGCCTTTTGATTCATCTTATAGTGAAACTAGCTTGGGCTCTAAGGCAATGAAATTAATTTTGAAACTCTTATCATGAAATTATACTTACAATATTTGAACCTCTAAAGAGCTAAGACAG
>JASANA010002509.1:0-17315 GCA_030248095.1 Ptycholaimellus sp. GST1_10
CGCCATTGCTTTGCCTGCCTTCAACTCAGGCATCACTGACACAATCCAGGCAATAGAATACACCGACTCTGAAGTGAAGTCACTATCGAAGCGGGCAACTGGCTATTCTAAGAAACACAATAGCCCAAGGTGACCTGCTAGTGCCTGCAGTTGCTGCTCATCCAAGAGGCAGGGACAGTGGCAGGTCTCCGTCTCTGCCGTCGCCACGGCCAACAGCAGCAGCATCAGAGCAAGGCTGAGCATGGCTGCGGCTAAAAAAGTGAGCTAGAAAGATAGAACTTCCAATTAGCGTCGCGTGCGTCGAGTTTTCACAAATGCACCTGTTCAAAGGCAGGTTGAGTTAGCGGCAATCTTGAGCTTGATTGACTCTGCGATAGCTGTTTCTAGGCAGCGAAAAGCTAAAATGTCAAGGGGTATTCGAGGAGAAATAAATGGTGAAAACCAGATAGTCTCCCGCAGATGCCTGGCTGCAATTACTCATGCATTTTCATTTTGTTTTATGCCGAGCTCATCAATCTTTAGCAGAGACGAAGCGGCATTCCTCAACAAGGAAATGAGATGCAGCAAGAAGGCCAGAATGCTCCCGGACTTTTCCAAAAATGGCTCTTTTTTGAAGCAATCTTGCAATTACCAGGAGCATCAAGTAGGCGCATGTTTCCAATCTCTCGTCCTCAACATACTGCGGCAGAAAAAAAAGTGCCCTCAAGAAGTACTATTTTTGGTAAAGTCCGGAAGCGTTCTGGAGGGGCGGATGCAAGGGCTGTTTAACAACTGAGCTGCGTTTGCTCCAGGCCCGGGCTCCAGTTGGCTTAGTCAATTTTTATCCGCATCGAACATTAATTGACACTTTGTCTTACTTCCCGCCTCTGATGCTAGAGCCGGAAAACGATGGTATTTGACCATGCATGTGACCATCCTGGCTCCTTTTTTGCAGAACCCGGATGTCTGGGTGAGAAGCCCTTTTTTCTGTGAAGAGAAGATACTAAGTCATTCGTCGTTAGATGATACCGCGTTCATCAGGAAAACAAGGCCAGAAAGCCGTTTGCTCCGATACCTAGCGACATCCAGATCCAGAAGCTAGGTGAACAAAATTTTTTTTTAGCATCAATTGCCACTCTGTCCTACTCCCCGCAGCGATGATACAGGGAAGCTTGCCATGCATTTATCCATCCTTTGCTCCCCTTTCAAGAGCCTGGGTGGGCAGCATTCATCCTCAAAGAAATGCCCAACATTCAGACGTCTAACTGATTCATGAGAAAGAAAAGACCAGAGTGTCCGGCCTAGAAACTCTGGTCATGCAGGAAGCGAAACTCAAAGAGGGCAAAGAAAGAAAGGGCCCAATCACCGAAGCGGTGGCGGAGGGGGGCGGTGATCTTCTCCATAAGGAAGATGCCGGCTGCCAGACCGTAGAAGAGACTCATGGAGAGCAGCAGGCCTCGCATCTGCATGACAACAGGGAAGTAATCCGTCAAAGCTTACCAGCGTGGGAAGCTGCTGGGCTAATTAGCTGACCTTTTCTAAGACCATCCAGCATCGACGAGGGAATAGGACCAATTGCGTTTTTTAACTGGATGACGATTTTTTTCTGATGAGTTTTAGGAAAATTTGAAATTTGGCACACTAAGCGATCAATAAGTTATGAGCCTACCTAAGAGGGTAAATTTGATAAAAGTTGCAATGTTTCGAATTCAGAAATAAATTCCGAAATTCAATTCTTTACAAAATGAACCAATTTTCGACGCCTTTCCTGAGTTTAACATGATCCTTTGCTGACATGTTAAGAGAGCTTTTCTGAGAAGGTGAAATATATCAAATAGGGGGACGGACAAAAATTTTTACCCCCCTTTTTTATATTTTTTATTAAAAGTAGACATGTTTTAAGTGCGGTAATTTTGACTGCAACTTTCCATATGCTACAACACTACCTATGCTACAGCATAGGGAAAAATAATATCAACATTTTCATGCTCAAAGGATAAAATTGAAGCTAAAAACCACTCAGCTAGATGGATACGGGTCAGAAGAAATTTATTGAGCCAAAAAATTGGTATTCTGAGACAAAAAATATTTTGCTCATTTTTTGCCTATGCTATAACATAGGGGCAAAATGGGCATTTTCATTTTGAGACTCAAATATCTCTTATGGAACACATATGTAAAATTACCTGAAATTTCAGAAAAAATGGGTCTCGTCCGGCGCAAATGAAAGTTTTACATCGAAATTATAAATTTTTTGAAATTTTGAAAACTGAAAAACTGGTTTTTTGTTAATAACTCGGCGGGAAATGATTGAAGAGAAATGAACAAAAAAAACAAAATATTCTTCTCATTAAGACGGTTCGATTGGTGGTCAAATCATTAAAATCCGTTGAGTAGAACGAGAGTTATGGATGATTAAAAAATAGGCCGTTTTTTTACATTCAAAAATTCGCCAAAAATCGAATTTTGAGTTTTGGATGCTCATACTCTACCAAAAGTCTTAAAAACATGTCTACTTTTAATAAAAAATATAAAAAATGGGGGTAAAAATTTTTGTCCGTCCCACTTTTCAACCTCTCACAAAAGCTCTCTTAAAACATCAATGACCTCATCAAAATCAATCATTAATTCAGTAATGGATGTGACCTAAAGCAAGCTTCTTAGATTAATCGAACACAAAATGAACCTGAGAAAAAGCCAAATTTTCGCTGAGAGACGGCATCGATCCTTTTTCATCGCAATTTTTTGCCGGAAAGTACATCTGCTCGTAGCGGTCACGAATGGATGCCATTCGCTCTGCATCCGGCGTCGCAAATGGAAACCTGCAACCACCCAATTTACCTATCAAATTTTTACGCGACCTAGTTTTACTGCAATTGCTTGGTCAAAATGTTGGCCCAGCTAGGTCAAAATTTGTTTAAAATTGGAAAACGGCACAGGACCAAAAGTCGGGTCGGAAGTAGAGCGTGGAAAGGCGAGTGGGCACTGGATCGAAGACGATCCAGATGTGGCAGAACTGGGAGCGATAGAAATAGGCCATGGTACCTCACACAGAAATCGATTTGAGCACTAGCCTATAGGCCCTATGACAAAGCTACCGGTGATGAGGATGGCCTTTCGCGGCCGTTCAAAGGCATCCTCCGCCATCAGCAGGTCGTAGGCCTCCTGAGGGTTGGCTGCAATAGGGGAATATTTTGGTTACGAGAACCGTAAATTAAAGTTGTTAGATTACGAGGAAACACAGTGGGTGATTAAATGGAGCTGCATTTAGATAAAGTCGAGCCGCAATTTCTCACTTTTTCAACACAATGACTGCATTTCCTAGGAGATAACCCTTTGAGATTAAAGGTGGACTTAAAATGATGTGGCTAGGTGAGTGCTAATAGGAATATTGCAATTATCTTCCTCTACTTATTGCAGATAACAAGTTTTCAATTTATTGTAAAATTGTTAATTTATTGCAGCTAACAAGTTTGCAATTGTGCAATTATGTGATTCTCCTTCATTTACTTATTGCAGCTGATAAGGTTGCATTGTCTTATAAAGAATACCTATTCGAAAGTCGAAAGCAGCTGAAACAAAAGCAGAAAGGGTACAGAGCCTGAGCGGCCGACTCTCTTCAGGGAGCAGAGGGTATTTGGGATGGTCGATGAAGGTCTGGTAGACGCCGCTGGACTGAATCACTGCCTGATACTCACCGGCCAGCATCAGCTCCCACAGCTCCGGCTCACGGTCGAAGTCTGGCTGCTTTTCCCCCTGTTCACCTCTTTTCTCTGCACAGGCTTCAAAGATTCATCAGAGCGCAAGTAGAGTTCACCCTAGTTTAGTGGCAAAAACAGTTGCTAGCTTATTTTGTCATCAGGGCTCAAGACATAGATTAAAAATGAGCTGTCCAAAAAAAGACCAACCCGATAGTGAAACAGGAAGAAGATGTAGTTGGCGATGACGGCCAGGAAGATACTGAGACAGAGACCGGGCAGCACATCCGTGCCCCAATTGCGTCGTCTGCAATTCTCCTACCCTAGCAGCTTCAGTCATGAGGGGATAGGCGGAACTTGCGCGCGGCAAAGAAGGGAATGCGGCCAATGGCGTGGGCAGTGTAGCGTCCGATGGCTCTCAGAGCGTAGAAGGCGAGGAGACAGGACCAGAAACCACGTGGCCAGACCCACAGCTGCTCCACCGTCAGCGGCGGTGTGTCGAAGCCGTGCTTCTGTCAATCCAACGCTGTGTTTCCAACTGGAATCAAATCCCTGAATCCATCATTCTGTCCTCCAACTCAAGGTTCGGTGATTATCTCAAGCGAGAATGACTCGCTATTTGGCAGGCATTTTATTGTTACTGCCTTTTCTCCCAGTTTTCTGGAGTAAATCAATCAATCAAATCCAGGGCTCGGTTTTGGTTGGGTCATTGCGCTTTTTTGATGTTAGGATGAGGAACAGGGAATGCAGTGAAATATGTAGGTATAGGAGTTTGTATCTGTGCAGTGCCTGAGTTTACTAGCACCTTTTCTAAAATATGAAAGATCATTTAAGCTTCAAAGTGTCTACTGTCTAGGTGTGGAGTCTTGAACCTCCTACGAGTTTCAAAGAAGTGTTCGTTTTGAAAAATCAACGTTCATAATTACCCACGATGATACTAAAATAGCTAGCATGGTAAAATAGCTAGCATTGAACGTTGCCCAGAACGTTTTGGGATGGCCATGTTATAGAGGCGACAGATAGTGTGAAGAACGAGCCTTTGTGATGAAAGCAATGCCATCTGCATCGAATAGTTGTGTATGCTCCAGTTGGTCCTGGATGGGATTGTGCTTGATCTTGGTCGGAAAGGGATTGAAGTCCGCCAGTCCCATCGCCATTGCCTCCATCGTCGTGTTCGCATTCTCCTCAACGCGCTTAGAAATGTTCTCATCTTCAAGAGCATTCCGAATCTTTCGCTGCTACCTTCGCATTGATCTCATTGAAACAGACACATGATAAATTTATCGCTATTACTGGGCTGTTCAAAAACACTCGCCTTCCATTAAGTACCATCAATTTTAAACTTCTTACATAACTACAATGTTTGATGATGTAAATTCCAAATTCAATTTTGTGATTTTTTAAAAATATTAAATCATTACTACTAGTGGATTTTAACCATTTTTATCCTTGCCATATGCAGTCCACGTTTTCCGAGCGCTTTTCAACGGTGCAAAGAGAAGAAAAGCCAGACCGGGTCATAATGGAAGCTGTGGACAGGGAGGAGTTGAATTTTCGCATCTCGACGATACAGGTAGGCAAAGAAGGCCAGCAGCCAGTCGGCCAGAAAGCCAGCGCCAGAACAGTTGCGCGGATTCGGCAGCGTCATCCTCAGCCATTTGAAATTTTAGCAAAAAAATATTGAATAGCTCATCCAAAGGTCACTGAAAAGCGCAGGGTCGCAGGGCCAGGCCTTTGAAGTGAAGGGGGACGGGTATTCTGATGGGAGGCGCCTGCCAGCGAAAGTCAGCCGCTGTGGAGGGCCAATTGACTGGAATTTCACTTTTTGCGCGGCCGAAGGCCGCCTGCCGCGGGGGGGGGGGGGGGCAGAGCCCTGGAGGCCAAAGGGGGGGGGGGGGGGGGCCGGGGGGGGCCGCCAAGTGTGTGAAGGAATCTTGTTTTTGAACGGCCGCCTTGCCCTGATATACATTCGCTTTGCGATGTTTTCTTTGGTGCGCAATGCTTTGGCTGCATGGGCCTTCGGCCACTCCATTTTCACTTGTGATTAAAACCAAGCCGAGTCACCGCTTCACACACAGCTGGAGCCTGGCCTACAAGCCGCCCCACCTCATCACCAACTCCATCCGCCGCGCCTGCGAGGAGGAGGAGGAGGGGAATGGCACGGACTACGGGTACATCTCCTGCAACTTCATCACCTCCACCTTCAAGTCCAAGGCCTACTAAGCGCTCCTAGGTGGCTCTGGGACTCTCAGTTCCAACCACCTCACTCTCCGGTGCTCTTTTCTCTTTTTGAACGGGTTTTGCGGGTGTGTATGTTTGAGCTGAGCGAGAAGACGAGCATCATGGTCAACTTCATGGTCAACTTCATGGTCAACTTTGGCGACAACTTCGACTACGGCAGCTCCTGCTAGGACACCTAGATCAAGTACAGCCATGCCTATGCTCTCTCCGACCTCTCCCTCACCCTCTCACCCACTTTTCCCACCCACTCCCAGCGTTGATGCCATTTTATTGGCGATTCGCTCCCTTTTTCCAAACCTTCTAGAAGCTTCCAGGCTGATTTCGTAACTCTTGCGCTTGCGCTTGAGTGACGTCAGCACCCACAGTACCCCTCACCCATTCCACCCACTCAATACCTACTCTCCACCAAGCAGCCTAACTGCGCAACCTTTCCCAACCAACCTTCCCTTACTACAATCTACCGCAAACGGCCCTCCTAAGGGCCATCATCAATCAGAACTAGTTCATCGTCGTCTTCGGCTTCGTCATGGAGGAGGACCCCGTCCAGCCTCGCCCGGCCTACTTCTGGCGCAACAACTGCGATCAAGTCTGCCGCCTACGCCCTCGCCCTCACCCATGCCACAGCGCACGCAAGATGCTCTGTGACAACTGCCAGGCCACCGTCTGCCGCGTCGGCTTCGACGACGCCTTCCAGCCGGTGGGCAGCGCCACCGTCGCCATGTGGGACGCCCTTCGCGCCGCCGTGGAGGATGCCCGCCGCCGTCATCAGGCCATGCCCCGCATCCACTGCGTCACCTGCACCCCGCCTCCAGGCCAGCCATTCACCTCTCCTCTTGTACATCAACTGGTCCGGCAGGGGCTGTGGAACGAGGGGGAAGGGGGGCCAGTGGACTACCGTCCAGTGCCAGAGCTGCACCACGCGGGCCTGGAGGACCCGGAGGATGGAGACGAGTACGTGGAAGCGGAGAGCGAGTTCGGCTCCGCCAACAGCCGCCGCACCCACACCGCCTCCAACGCCTCCTACCCCAGCCTCTACAACCCTCAGGACTGGCCCGAGAACGGCTCGTCCATCATCCGCCTTCGAGAAGAAAACCGTCGCCTACAGCTTCAGCTACGACAAGCAGGCTTCCAGCAACTTCTAAACCAACCCAACTCCATCCACGGCTCCCACCACGGCTCCAACGCCTCCAACATCTCCTATCACACACCTCACTACCAACCTCCTCCACCCCCACCGCCTCTCGGGGCATGGGGCGCGGCTCCACCTCCGCGTCCACCACCACCTCACCATCATCAAGCACCTCCACCACCACCTCACCATCATCAAGCACCTCCACCACCACCTCAAGATCCACCACTACTACACTTTCTAGAAGAACAGACCCGAGCACTCCACGTCGTCTCCGACACCCTGCAAGACCTCTCCAGGCGCAACAAATCCTACTCCGCCTACCCCAAACTCGCCAAGATAGAGCCCAAGTTCTCCACCTTTGACGGCAAAGATCTCTCCGCCTACAGACGGTGGAAAGAAGACTTCGGGTACCTGGTGGGCGCCCAGCCCAGCCTGTTGTCAAACGCAAAGTTCACCTACCTGAGCCAGGCCCTGCGAGGAGCGGCCAAGGCCAAGATCCAGCATCTCAGCGCCAGCGACGCCGCCTCCTGGGCCACCGCCTGCAAGCTCCTAGACGAAACCTACGGCGACACCGATCTCTCCAAAGCCGCCCTCTTCCAAAAGTTGGCCAAGGTGGGGAACGTGAAGGAGGACAATCTGGGCAGCTTCTACGACGAGGTCTCGGGCATCGTCTACAAGCTGGAGCGCATCGGCGTCGAGAACGTGGACAACCTAGTCTACCAAGTCCTTCCTCATCTACCTCTCACAGCCCAAGAACGTCTTCGCCGCCATCGACACACCCAGAATCAACCGCCCACACCCAGCATGGAGGAGCTGATGAAGTGGCTGCGAGCCGAGATCAAAATCAAGGCCAGCTACAGTGGCGCCCCGAAAGCCCCACCCACCCAAACCGGCTCCACCACCCTTGCCTCCAGTTCCCAGCACGCAGGGCAAAAGAGCCCACAGGGCCAGGAAGGAGAGCAAAAGAGCCCACAGGGCCAAGGGGGAGAGCAAAAGAGCCCACAGGGCCAAGGGGGAGAGCAAAAGAGCCAAAAAGGCCAGTTTGAAGGCGGGCAGAAAGGGCAGGGGAAGGAGAAGGAGGGCGGGAAGTCGGAGAGACCGGCCCCGCCGTGCGCCTTCTGCGAGGAGCGGCACTGGGCCGTCAAGTGCGAGGCCTTCAAGGAGACGAAGGATCGCAGGGAGAAGGTGAAGGAGAAGAGGCTCTGCTTCAACTGCTTATCCTCCAAGCACCCCGTCAAGGACTGCACGTCCAAGCAGAGATGCCGCATCTGCAAGAAGAAGCACCACACCGCCATCCACGACGACACCTTCGAGCAGACCAACCAGCCCAACTTCACCGCCGCCACCGCCGTCTCCAGCTCCAACCTCACCGACGTCTCAATTCTTCCTTTCTTCACCACTCAAGCCCTGCATCCAGTACGGGGAGGGACGGGTCAGCAGCTGAACGTCCTCCTGGACGGCTGCTCCAACATCTCCTGGATCCGCTCCGACATTGTCAACAAGCTCAACCTCACCAAGGGCCCCAGCTTCACCACTTTCATCTCTACCGCCCACGAGGCGGAGCAGAGGAGGAGGGAGACGCACGAGGTGAACCTGAATCTGGAGTGCAAGAACGGCAGCCAGTTCGGCATCACCGCCCGCGTCACCGACACCGTCACTGGCACCCTCTTCCACGGGGGCTACGAGATCAAGCAGGGCATCGTCAAGGGCGCCTACAAGAATTCACCTATGCCAGAAGTACAAGAACTGGAGGTTCATCTGCTACTGGGCAACGATTGGCTGGAGAGAGTCTGGGGGCCGGGAGCGGCGACGAGCTGGGCAATCACGGAGGACCTGACGGGCGTGAACACGGCCTTCGGCAACCTCCTCAAGGGCAAGCTCAAGCAGCACGAGGTCACCATCGGCTCCGACTACTCCTTCAACTCCTACGCCTGCGCCTGCATGCAAGTGGAGGAGGAGAACCTGGACAAGGCGGTGGAGAAACTGATGGGGACGGAGGCCGCGGCGTACGAGAAGCTGCCGGCCACGGAGGAGGAACGGACCAAGAAGCTGCTCAGCACCGCCACCAGGGACAGCCAGGGACGATTCACCGTACACCTTCCGTTCAAAGAGGGAGCAGAGGCGCTCTCAAGCGACTTCCGCGCCGCCTTCGCCCGTACCAAACGCGTCCACGACAAGATGAGCGTCAGCGACAGGCAGGAGTACTACAAGATGTTCGAGGGCCACAAGGCGAACGGGTACCTGGAGGAGGTGACCGTCGCCCCGCCCGCCAACCGCCTCGTCCACCACCTCTCCCACTTCGGCGTCCCCAAGGAGGACTCCACGACCACCAAGCTCAGGCCCGTCGTCAACGCTAGCGCCAAATCCAGGGACACCGGCCTCTCGCTGAACGATCTGCTGGAGATGGGGCCCGACTTGCTCACCGACCTGCTGGAGCTCCAACTGCGCCTCCGCTGCTACAACGGCCTCTTCTTCGCGGACGTCAAGAAGGCGTTCTATCAGGTGCGCATCGCGGAAGAGGACAGGGACACCTGCCGCGTCATCCTCCCCAAGGACCAGTCCCAGCCCCTCAGCTGCGACAACTTCCAGGTCTTCCGGTTCACTTCTCTCATCATGGGCTCCACATCCAGTCCCTGGGTGCTCCTGGCAGTGATAGCAAAGCTCTGCGAGGAGGAGGCCAAGCAGAGCGACAAGCATGGCATCAGCGGCTCCGACATCCTCACCATCCCTGCACAGACGTACATGGACAACGTGGTGGGCCTGTTCGACAACCCGGCGGAGGGCAAGAAGCTTGCCAACGGGTACCGCAGCGTCTTCCAGGCGGCCGCCATGGAACTCCGCGAATATGCCAGCAACGTCAAGGCCATCCTCTCCGACCTACCCGACTCCGCCAAGCACAGCAACGACATCATCAAAGCTCTCGGCCTCCGCTGGGACACCATCGAGGACAAGCTCAGCCTGGGCGGGGTCAAGATCAGCGACCTGGAGAACAAGGACCAGATCACCAAGCGGGACGTGCTCAGCGCCGTCGCCCGCGCCTACAACGTCTACGGCCTTTTCACTCCAACCTTGCTACAATTCAAACTCTTTTTCCGCCAACATGCGCTACCGCTTCACAAGTGGGGCGACAAGCTCAGCACCGACCAGGCGAAGGAGTTCAAGGGGCTGCTGAAGGACCTGGAGGCCATCGGCACCATCACCTACGCCCGCAAGTTCACCATCGAGCGCCAGAAGCCCGCCGACCTCATCCTCTCCACCGACGCCAGCGACGACGCCTACGGATACACCTTGCACCTCAAGCAGTCCAGCCAGATCCAGTTCCTCATCGGCAAGAACCATCTCATCGCCAAGAACGGCGGCACCAAGGTCACCATCCCAAGAGCAGAGCTGTGGGGAGCATTGGCAGGAAAGCGAGCGGCGGAGCGAGTTTGGAGCATGCTGAACGGGACGCTGAACCTGAACAACGTGTTCCTGAACGTGGACTCCCAGGTCGTCTACTGGTGGCTGAAGCGGGCGGAGAAGCTGAGCAGGCCGTACGAGCGCAGGCGGGTGGACGAGATCCTCAAGTTCATCCCCGCCAACCACGTCCGCTACATACGCACCACCGACAACCCAGCCGACTTCTGCACACGCCCTACACCCGCCTCCGAACTCACCAACAACTCACCTTCACCTCACCTCTACTACACCGGCCCAGCCTGGTTCAAGGAGGAGATCGACGTCTGGCCCGACGAGGCGGCCGTCTGGGGCAAGGAGGAGGAGGAGCTGGAAGCTGGGACACCGCCCACCAGAAAGAAAAAGAAGAAAACGCGAACGGAGGAGGAGGAGAGCAGCTTCAGTGCAGCGTCAGCATCAGCCTACCTGGGCGAGATGTACACCTGCGGCGTGGGGGACCAGGGGGGCCAGGAAGGCCCGGGGGACTCCGTCAAGAGCACGAGAGGAGCCTACGGAGCCCCGGCCAACTCGCCCACCCCGTCCACACAGCCTCCAAAGCCTCCAAGCACCTCTTCCAACTTACCGCAAACTTACCGCAATTTACCGCAATTTACTACAAACTTACTACAAAAAGACGGCCAAAAAAGGAAAAAGAAAAAGCCCGCCCAGAAAAGAGGCAAATGCCCAAAAAAGATCCAGAAAGGACACAAAAGATCCATAGAGGACAGAAAAGAGGCCAAGGGCGAGCCGCACAAAAAATTCCAGCCCAAAAGCTACCGACATCTGATCAAACATTTTGCTTGGATGAAACGGTGGCTGAAGGTGGTGAAAGAGGGGGAGGACGCCAAGCAGCCGTGCCCGACCAGCCAGGAGCTGGAGGAGGCCAAGCTCACGCTCATCCGCGCCACCCAGGCCGACCTCACCGTCCAGCAGCACACCAGCCTCAACACCTACAAGGACGAGAACGGACTGCAACGCACGGGGGGACGGTTCAAGTACTCCGACGAGCCCGACCCCATCGTCATCCCCGACGGCCCCATCGCCCACCTCATCCTCGACCACTACCACCAGCTCACCTGCCACTCCGGGGCCACAGCCACACTCCAAGCGTCTCAGCAGCGCTTCTGGATCATCGGGGCCAGGAAAACGGCCAAGTCTATCTCCAAACACTGCACCGCCTGCCGCTTCTTCAAGGCCAACCCCCAGCGCACCCTCAACCTTGGCTCCTACACCCAACACCGCTTCAACTGCACCAGTCCACCCTTCTCCTTCGTCACAATGGATCAAGCCGGTCCGTTCGTGGTGCGGGAGGGGAAAGGAGGGAAAGGGAAGAGATGGGGCCTGGTCGTCCTCTGCCTCGCCACCCGCGCCTGCTACTTCGACATCCTCAAGGACTACTCAGCCGAGTCTGTCGTCAACGCCCTGCAGCGCCTCTGGGCAGCACGGGGGTTCGGGGATGGGGAGATCTGTTGCAACAACAGCACCGCCTTCAAGGGCACCGCTCGCCTCATCACCAGCTCCGTCCTGCAAAGCCTCGCCTCCAAGCCTCAGCTCAAGTTCACCTTCGGCCCTATCAAAGCACCCTGGATTCAAGGAGGAGCGGAACGTTTCGTGAGAGTACTCAAAGAGGGCCTGCGGGTCCTGCTCTGGAACCAGGTCACGGACGAGGACAACATGCGCACAGCCATCGCCCAGCTCGCCTCTGCCGTCAACAATCGCCCACTCACCCCCGCCACCGACGACATCCACTCCTTCAAGGCACTCTCTCCCAACAACTTACTTCACCCTGGCCAGCATCCCTACGCACCAGCTCCACTCTTCACGCCTCCAAAAGCAGCGACAGCACTCCGGCATCGACTACACCAGCAATTTCTAGCCCTAGAACAAGGACGCCAGCGCTTCAAGAGCAAGTACCTCAAGTACCTGCGGGAGGTGGACGCCAGCCACCGCAGCTGCAACGCCAAGCCCGTCTTCCATGAGGGCGAGCTCGTCATCCACGACAACGGGGGCAAGCACAAGGACTGGGAGCTACTCCGCATCACCCGCCTCGCCAACTCCTCCAACAACTGCCAACGCTACGTCTACGCCAAGGCCTGCAACGGGGTGGAGAGCAAGTACCCGACGAGCAAGCTCATGGCTACGGAGCTGGGGAGCAACGAGGAGCAGCCGGACGAGTCCGACTCCACCTCCGCCTCCAAGCTCCTTCCTTCCACCACAAGCGCTACCAGGCCCCTGTCCAATTGAGCACTGCTCATGCGGATAAGACCCAAACTTTGCGGTTCCCCCAAAGGCTCTCGTCTGTTTTCGTGTGCTGGCCTTGGAGTGTACTGAGGTGGGGAGCTTCGAGCGGATGTTGGGCGAGTCCAGCGTCTTTGGCGTCTGCAGCGGCCTTCTCTGCACCGTCGTCTCCCTTCCCTTCCCTACTCTCCCCAGGGCCTCCCAATGACTTCCTTTTTTCTTTTGTGCTAATGGCTCAACTATTTCTCAACTATTTCTCAACTGCGGTTTTGGAAGGATTGTTTTATGCAACAAGTATATGGCGCAAAGCTCAATAGGTGACCGCGGAGCGCATCCTTTTTATGATACTTTGTAACTCAAAAATCAAGTTTGTGCTTTCTCAACCAGTTTCAAAAGTAAGCACAGATTTAGAATCGACATATAAGACTAGTGAACAAAAAAATCAACTCTTCTGTGGAATTCTCAAGAATTCAGGTACTACAGTGCAAAAACCGCATATTGCAATTTTACAACTTTCTACCCAGAAAAGTAATGTTTTAAATGCTTCGGGACCAGTTCCACCCCTCCAGCCATTGTTAAAATTTAATTACCTTTAAGCAAAAAAAAAGTTTGTCCAAATCCGTTGAGAATTCGCCATTTCTCAACATACCACCTTTTTCAAACTTTCTACCCAAAAAAGTAATGTTTCAAATGCTCCGGGACCAGTTCCACCCCTCCAGATCTTCCTAAAATGTTATTACCTTTCAGCAAAAAAAGTTTGTCCAAATCCGTTGAGAATCCACCATTTCTCAACATACCCCATTTTTCAAAAGTTCTACCCAAAAAGTAATGTTTCAAATGCTCCGGGATCAGTTCCACCCCTCCAGATCTTCCTAAAATATTATTACCTTTCAGGAAAAAAAAAGTTTGTCAATATCCGTTGAGAATTGAGCATTTTACAGCATACCCCATTTTTCAACATTTCTACCCAAAAAGTAATGTTTCAAATGCTCAAATTCCGGGTCTACCCCTCCAGATCTTCCTAAAATAGCATTACCTTTCAGGAAAAAAAAAGTTTGTCCAAATCCGTTGAGAATTCGCCCGTGGACAGCATTTCCAGATACATATATATATATATATATACGCATATATATATATATCAGGACAAAAGTTCAGTAACCTCTATAGACCGCGGAGCGGCCCTTCGGGCCGCTCCGCGGTCAAAAATTGGGTTTTCGCATCTGCTATTTATTAGGATTGGAAAAATGCTTTCGATTTACACTCATTTGAGAAACGGGTACCCCTCACTTTTTTACTCATTGGTCACCAATCGCATATAATTCACCATACCCACCAGCTATTGCTTCATCTACTCTCCCCAAATGCTCAGACCCTTGTCTTGTGTAAGTGGAGTGAGTAGGAGTGGGCTTGGCCTTGCACGGCACCAAGAGCCTCGAAAGCCTTCGGGCGAGTAGGGGCGTCCCAGAAACTGGGCATCCCGCCTTGGCCTGCTCGCTCTGCTCCCTTTTCATCTTCCACCTCATCTACTCCCAACTGTGTTTCATGAGATTTTGTGAGGACTCAGCTTTTGGTTTGATACAGGCAACCTTTTCATGATGATCGCCCAGCTGGGCTTGATTTCTGGCATTGTGCCAAGCTTCTTTTGTTTAGCCTTTCGCCTCCCCTTTGTCAAGGCGGAGGATGTGTGAAGGAATCTTGTTTTTGAACGGCCGCCTTGCCCTGATATACATTCGCTTTGCGATGTTTTCTTTGGTGCGCAATGCTTTGGCTGCATGGGCCTTCGGCCACTCCATTTTCACTTGCGATTAAAACCAAGCCGAGTCACCGCTTCACACACACCTAGCATGCGAAGCATGCTAGGCGAAGCATAGGGGCCGTAGCAACCGTGCCCGGAGGCCGGAGGAGCTCTGGCGCCCTGCCCGAAGCGGCGGGCGGCCAAGGCCCGCTTAAGCAGTTACCCCATTTTTCGTCCGAATTCCGCATATATATATATGTCCGTTGGCGGCCAGTACTCCGCGGTTTTTCAACGAAAGCGGTTTGACTGATTTTTTGCATGGAGGTCCGTCTGGGTGGTGGCTCGAGGCGTTTTTTTGCGATCGACGCCAATTTGATTGGTTCTTGATTTATGGTCAAAAAACCTCGAAAATAGAGGCCTTGAAATTCGAAAATTTTTCGAAAAATTAAATTTTACTTGTATTAACTATTGATTATTATTTAGATTGTATTTATCATTTAAATGCCTCAGAAACCCAAATAGACCGATCAATTGGTTGCATTTTACATTTGTTTTTCACTGTAGCATTTCATGAGTTGACATGCTTATTATTAATTGCAATGTTTCACAAGGTGTACAAGGCCGCGCATCTATTGGCGATAGCCGATACTACCTTGTTTGTATTAATATTGGTGCTGAATATGACAAAAAAGCTATTTGAGAAAAAAATGCTTCAAAATTTGTTTTGTGACGACATTTCATTAATTTAACTGATTTTGTGAAGTTAAAAAAATTATCGGGTGAAGTTAACCGATTATGGAGTCGAGGACTAAAGGACCGTATTTTAGGACTGGGGGATTGTTTTAAGTTGATCAAGTGTTCAAATTTTAATCAAAATTATGTTTGTTGTTTAATAGGTTTTCGATGTTCCTAAGAATTTCAAAGCTGTCCAATTGGTCACAAATACGCTTTATGTTCGCAAACACTAAGCTACAAGCAAAAGCAAATGTCTATGTACAAGTAGCGTGACGAGCTGCTAGCATACTGGCGTAGAAAGTCCCATTCAAGAAGAGCATTTTGTTAACTCCACTGGAGCATGTGGATAGCATGTGATAAATGAGACGAAAGTGAAGCGGACGTTTTCTTGACGTTTGCTTGGGGATCCAGTTTCATGGCTCCGTGAGAAAAGGTTTCGGTATTTTCTCCTTGGCTGGCTCTATCATATTCGTTGCCCTCGTAATCGTGCTTTGGAGAAGGTCCATTAATCGATGGAATCTTTTATGCTAACAAATGTTTCACTGACTGAGATATCGATTGATAATTTGACTTCTTTTGTAAACAATTTGTAGTTGTGATCTTATTTAGATGTTCCATAAAATCGTCTGTTTCAGCATTGGAAAAGAAAATTGAAAGCTTCGCCAAATTTAGTGTTTGCCATGAGAGTGGATGAATGCAAGAGGATTTCGCTGTTCAGAAAGGGAGGGTTTGGCGGGGAAAAGACGCAGCAGGAAACTCTCCTTCCCGTCGCTCTTCTCTGGACTCATCAGCCCCTTGGACCAGGAGCGTTCTAAAAAGTCGTCTATATTTCTTCAGCAAAAATATTTCTTCCCTCTTAAAACATAATTTCCTGTCTAGAGCTCGAAAAGCAGAAACGAATCCACCTAAAAATGGCCAAGATTTCAAGCAAAATTGAATCTTTTTTAGCACACAATTTTTAAGCCACCTATAAAATTTCTTTCCAAAACATTTTTTTGCTCTCTCCAAACTATCCCCAACCGATTTGGACCACAATTCCAACCAGAAGGGAAGATACTCTTAAAAACCCACCGCGCGATACCCCAGCCTGCTCCGGACGCTGGTAGCGCAGCCTCAGGGGAAGACGCGGCACCGGCGGGTAGCGAAGTCGCAGCCTCTGCTGGAGTGGCGCAGAGCGCTCCTGCCTTCGACAACAGGGCTGGCTTTGCTCCGGCCTGATTTGCAGCTCTGGCGGACTGCTGTTGGGCGTCCCGGCCGATGTGTCTTCCTCCATGGACTCCATGTAGGCGTCCACCACTTCTTGCGACAGCTGCAGAGTAGATTAGGCATTTGAGGAGGTCACAGGGACGAAGGGTGGAGGGACTAGATGGCTGAGCTTGGAGTTTGGAGGCAAGAAGGGCGGTTTAGTTTTCATAGCGGGCAGGTTGAGCGAAAATGATCTTGTTATCCCAGGAATGTATACTCTAAGGAATAAGCCTTAGGGCATACCCCGAAAGGAACAAGCAAGATATATTAGGTCTATTCTTCATAATGGCATTCGTTTTCTGACCTCATTCTAATGCTACAGGCATTCGCCGAGATTAATGACGTTAATGTTCTTAAAAACCTGGGCAACCCTGATCAATTCCTGGGATAATGTCCTTATTAGTTACATCTAAAAGGAATGGGAAATGTTGCCTTTTATAACCACAAGGAACGTCATCCACAAATGCGGACTAATACTGGTTTTGTGACCAAAATGTGCACATTCTCCAAAAGTTAAATCTTCACCTGCGAGGCCTAAAATTGCATCATCATAAAATATCATCGCTAAAATTGATTTTATGTTCAACCAATTACTTCTCAATCAAATCAGACAGACGCCGTAAATTACACCCCATTACTACCCCATCCCCAAACAGCAGCAACAAACCTGTGTCAGATCAGCGCCCTTGAACTTGATGCCCTTGCTGAGTCCGTCGTAAACATGGGCGAGGTTGCCCATCCCTTTCCTCCCCTTTCCTCCTCTGCACAGCCCAGCCCCGTGGCACTGGCGCCAGGCATCGCTCAGCCACCGCCTCCACTCCGCCAGCTTTGCCTTTTTGCCTCTTCCAACCAACCGGTTGCCTGGGGCTCCTCCATT
>JASANA010002511.1:0-11496 GCA_030248095.1 Ptycholaimellus sp. GST1_10
TCAGTAAAATAGATTTCTGACACTTGTCAGAGCAAACATTATAATAACTATTAAAAATTAAGCAAAGAAAAACATAGGAAATAGATGTTATTATACAAAATTTTAGCGTGCTGTATTAGGGCCTGGTAGTAAAAGAGGTAAAACGCCATTTGGTATGTCATGCTTGCCTCAGTAGTTTTAAGGTTTTTTTCCGTATTTACTGTATTGATTAGTTGTTTTTGAACTTTATTTAATTATTTTCAAACCTCACAAAAAATGCCTGATATAAAATGTGATTCACATTAAAATCAACATTTGTCATTTAGGCAAGGTCATTTGTCATTTAATTTTACCTCATTTCAATTTGATTTTGATTCTGTTCATATTAAATTTTTATTATTTTACACCTAGTTTTTTTGGAACTTTAAGGCATTTACTTGGTATCTTTCTCTACAGTTTAACCCTCATTGTGCCAAAATTGCCGCCTGCTTAAATATATTTGCTGCCTCTAATTTTGTTTACTTAAATCAATATAAACTTCGATTTTGTAACATCTTGTTTTGATATTTTTGATGATTGAAAATTTAAAAGCTTCGCATGCTCTAGCATTTTAGTTTTGTCTACATCTTGGCCATGTGGAAGTCATATTTACTTTCTATGTGATCAAGACTAAGGGTTTTCCACATGAACAAGGCTTCAAAAGTGAAGTGGTGTGTACCACACACAGGTTTCGATGGAGCGATTCAATGGAGTTCAAACCTATGACATACTGGTACCAACGGCAAGCCAAATGTGGGTCTCTTTTCTCCAAAATTTGCAATTGCCTCGAGTAAATAGTCAAGGAAATACAATTTCAACTAGTGTAATCTGCTGCTTGGACAGTTGCATTTTGTTTTTTGGTTCGCAGTTCAGTGTCTCTTTCCATGCGCGCCCAAAAACAAAATGCGGATGACGCAGCAGATTACACTAGTAGACATTGTATTTCCTTGACTTTTTATTCGAGACAATTGCAAATTTTGGAGAAAAGAGACCCACATTTGACTTGCCGATGGTACCAGATATTGGGCTGGCGCGAATGGAGCTTTAGCGTAGTGTCAGCGCCCAGCCCCTCTTTTCGACCCAGGTGTACGTTTTGAGGGTTATTGCTAGATCTTAATTTTGATAAGGCTCTTGCTCCTCACAGGAAGCTCCATTCGCTTTGATTTTTGTTGCAATAGAAAGAGCATATGCAAATTGACCAAAAGCCTAAGCCTAAGTAGTAGTAGAATACAATTGAAAATTGTAGAATACAATTGAAAATCACCCAAAACCATTTGTCCGAACTCCTCCTTCTTCTTCTTCTTCTTCTTCTACTCCTCCTCCGCATCTATTCAATGGACGATAGTAGGTATTCATTTCTTCCCCCACCCCCCATCCTCGGCTGCCTAGACCACATATAAGTCTTCAGTAAAACAACTGAGGCATATGCTGCAGTGGTGTAGTGGTGTAAGTGTTTGGCCAGCTGGATGAAACTGGCAGGTTCGAAACCTTCACAGGCACTCATTTTTTTATTTTTGCGAATTTTAGTTTTTTAACTGGTACCATCTGCAGGCCATAAGTAAAGCTCTTTTCTCCCAAAAATCGATTACCCTAAGTATACGGCAAGAAAATTTCTCAAAAATATATTAGTTTGCCAACAAATTTGCATTTTATTTCATTTTCGAAACTTTTCTTTTTGTTATATTTAAAAAAAGTTTAATTATTTATTTATTTAATAAAATATTAACAAAATATATGACCAACAATATAAAATTTGCTTTCTATGCGTTTTATACTATATTAAAAGTGGAAGAAATATCTGGTACCATCGGCAGGCCAAATGTGGGTCTCTTTTCTCCAAAATTTGCAATTGCCTCGAGTAAAAAGTCAAGGAAATACAATTTTATTAATGGAATCTGCTGCGTCATTTGCATTTTGTTTTTGGGCGCGCATGGAAAGAGACACTGAACTGCGCGCCAAAAACAAAATGTAACTGTCCAAGCAGCAGATTCCATTAATAAAATTGTATTTCCTTGACTTTTTACTCGAGGCAATTGCAAATTTTGGAGAAAAGAGACCCACATTTGGCCTGCCGATGGTACCAGATATTTCTTCCATTGGCCTGGCGCGAGGGAGCGCAGCAACCATCAGCGCCTAGGCCCTCTTTTCGACCCGACCACTTTTTGTTTGCGACCTCGTTTTTATGCGAAGCAGCAGCAGGGCAGCAGCAGGAGCCAGGAGTTCGGACGGCAACTTGTTTTTTGATTTTCTCCTTGAAATTCTTTGATATTTTGAGGCTTTTCTCGCGAGTATTGACTAATTTGTGGATGCTCTTTCCAATGAAAAAAAATCAGAGCAACCGGTGGCTAGCTGCAGCTAAAGCCTTATCACTTTTAAGATCTAGCATTGGCCCTCGATTATCTCACCTGGGTCGAAAAGAGGGCCTAAGCTGACGGTCGCTGCGCTCCCTCGCGCCAGGCCAAAATATAGGAATGAAATTTATTCATTTCATGTTTTTGCCCAAAAAATGGCCCAGGAAGGCTTAAAATCTATAAGGTGAACGGCATCGATATCACAAAAACCTGCTCTATTCACCTAGTAAGTTTGTCAAAAATGATCAAATTAATTTTTACACCGATATTTAGCTTATACCGAGCTTATATAACGTCTCTTAAAAACTGAAATTAAACACTATTTCCTAAAATATAGCTGTTTAGCTGATGAAAAAATAGTTTTAGTTGGTTGATAAAATTAATTTCCGTGCAGATAAGTTTTAAAATGGCGCCGTCCTTCCTTCTCCTCAAGGAATAACCTTGGTCAAGTCGCAGATTAGTTAGCTGATGCAAAAGTGATACAGTGATAATTCTTTTTCAGAAACAAAAAATGGCTTTTCGTACAGCAGCCAGCAGTTTGGCTCATGCCCTGAGGCAAAGCAGTGGCCGACCAGGAACCATGCTGCCCCTACGTTGCTTATCCACAGGTTTTTCTCTTTCACAGCTATCTCTTCCTTACCGCTCCTGATTATTTTATTTATTTTATCAGCCTGTATTTATTTCTAATTTAAGCTGAGCTTGAAGGGCAGTACGAGTATATCAAGGCGGAGAAGCGAGGTAGGGTGGGCTTGCTGACGCTGAATCGACCCAAGGCTCTGAACGCTCTCTGCGACGGTCTCATGGCTGAAGTTACCCTAACTGCATTTGCACGAGCCTAGATGAGAAGTAGTGATTGGAAAGGTGGGCAGGCAGCTGGAAGCATTTGACGCGGACGATGAGGTCGGGGCCATCGTCCTCACTGGCTCTGAGCGCGCATTTGCTGGTCACTCTGCCCTTTTCAAACTTTTGTTCCCCGCTCAGTTTTTTTCGTAGTTTATTCGAGATGAAATTTATATAAAGTGCTGGCCATTTTTTTTTACAAGAAAAAGAGGTTTCGTTTTAGCGGGTGCGGACATAAAGGAGATGCAGCCGAAGACGTTTGCCGGCAACTACCGCGGCAAATTCTTGGAGGTCTGGACCAGACTGACAGAGATTCAAAAGCCCATCATCGCGGCCGTCAATGGATACGCGCTTGGCATTCCCTTCTCCACTCCCTTTCAGCGCCACATGACATCCCATAAAGATTTGCAGGAGGCGGCTGTGAGCTGGCAATGATGTGCGACATCATCTACGCCGGGGAGAAGGCCAAGTTCGGACAGCCGGAGATCAAGATCGGTTGGCCTTCACATTTTATGGATATATATTTTTAATTTTAACATTTTTATAAATCTCTTAGGAACTATCCCAGGTGCTGGCGGCACGCAGCGCCTGACGCGAACGGTGGGGAAAAGCCTGGCCATGGAGATGGTGCTGGGCGGGGAGCCCATCGATGCTCAGCAAGCTCTACAGGCCGGCCTCTGTTCCAAAGTTCTACCCCCAGCTCAGGTGAGAATGGCAAAAATGGAGCTTGAGCCCAGAGAAGATGGTGGAGGATTGCAGCTGGTGGATGAGGCGATAGCGCTGGGCGAGAAGATAGCAGCCTTGTCCCCGCTGAGCGTGGGCATCGCGAAGGAGGCCGTCAACAAGGCCTTCGAGATGAGCCTGCGAGAGGGACTCAACTTCGAACGGCGCATGTTCCACGCCACCTTTGCCACCGTTACTTCTCTTATTGACTTTTCTTCCTTTTATTCTTTCTTTTCATGCTCTTCATCCATATTCTTGCTATTGCAAATCAAAATGTTTTGTTATTCTTTTAGGCAGACCAGAAGGAGGGCATGGCAGCTTTCCTGGAGAAGCGGACACCCAAATTTACTGGTGCTTAGGATGAATCTGATTGTTTTCTTCCATTGCTCGTGATTCCACATTGGTGTCATGAGAAAAATAAACTTCGGGTGATCAATTTCATGCCTTGGCCAAGTTGCGGCGATCCTTTCTTCAGAAATGTATATTTAAGGAGCGAAACAAATTTTCTGATTTGTTTGTTGAAGATGGCAATTAAAGAGTCAAATGGGAAAGAAGATGCGGAATCCCTTCTGAAAGACCTAGATTTGGTACACCCATGCGACATCTACCGCCGGGAACTGGCCGCCTGTAAGGAGTCCAATGCGGCTGCCTTGCGCAAGTTCCTGGGCCAAAATGGTCATTGTCTTGCTTCAGCTTTCGAATAGGCTTTGAAAGTAAGTTTCGGCAGATAAGAACGCCTGCGAAGTTTGGAAGAGTGCCTGGAAGGGCTGTGAGGCTTGGCGAGACGAAGGCTCCATGGAAGGCCTCAAACAAGTTCTCCACCATGAGCTTCAACAGCGTCGGCAGCGCCAAATTTCCCTTCTTCAGTTAACTCTTCTTCTCCTACCATTTTACAGATTTGAGACTATGAGTCGGACGACGACGTTGATTTGAGACGATAAATGACGGATGTAAGAATATTGCTGGGAAAATTGCAGAAACGATGTATGGAAGCTACGAGAGAGTCCACCCACAGACTTTGAGGAGCCTTTGCCTCGTCATATTTCTCGCCAGCACAAGTACAGCTTTCTCGAGGTCTTCATTTATGCTTGCAGTTGCCCTAAATCTTCGCTCTTTCGCTCTCCTTCGTCTTTCCATGCCATCCTGTAGCATTCAAACATACAATCCAAAAGCATAATTCATGAAATTTATCAAGCATAGACCAGGAAAAATTAACTGATGAAGAAGAGAGAAGAAGTTGAAGCATGAATTTTGACAGGAGGCAGCAGCGAGAGAAGCAGGACAGAATTACGAGAAGCCTGGTCTCGGCGAAGCTTTTGCTGATTATATTCGTGGCTAATCTTTCACCCTATTTTTCCGCCCACCACATTCTCCTGCCATATCCGCTTTCTTGAAAAAAACAAAAGACCCAGTCTGCACAAAGAAAGCCAGTTAAAGGGCATCGAATGCCTCAGTCTGCCCCTTCCCAGCACTGCTCCAATCCTTGACTGTCCTTTTTTCGCCTAATGTGTGGGCGCACAAGCCATCGCGTTGTTTGAGCAGGAAGAACTGGCGGGTCCCAGCACACCTGGACTTGGGAAAGGGAGGGAGGGGGCTGCTCTGCTCAAACGCTCTCTGCCCCAACCAGCTTTCCCCTTTGCCCACATGGACTCTGCCCCGTTCTTCACCTGTCTTCATCTCTGCCTTGCGGTGCAGACGCTCGCTAATGCCCTTTCCCTTCCCACCAATTGCCATTTGCCTTCCCATTGGCGGCACTCCGGGCATTCACTGACTGCGCCCCCCATATTTTCTCCTGGATGTGTCAGCATAGCAATGCACTTATTCACAGCCTGCGCATGTGAGCCTGGAATGATAAGGCTGCTGCTGGTGTACGACTGGGTAGGTGGGTGAGTGGGGAAAGGGGTGAGGAGAGCGGGAGTTGGTGTGAGTAAGCGGAATGGCGGGGGCTGTGTTGGGTGTGGTGGTGGTTGGAGGGTGGAGGGATTAGGGGGTAGAGGGGCTGGTGGGAGGCAGGCTGAAGCTTAGTGGTCGGTAGCGTGGAGCGGACAAACAGATGCGAGGGAGAGGCCAGTTTCCAGCGCCCAGTGGCAGGGCAGGGCAGGGAAGGAGTGGAGAGGAGAGTCTGCCAGCAGCAGCACTTTCGCCCCGTTACTCAATGGGCTGAGTGAGTGAGTGAAAGAGAGAGTGTCTCATCGCCTGCGGTGCAGCGCCTCTAAAAGCCCGCCCTCAACAGATGTTGCCTTGCTTCCATCCCTTCCTCCCTCCATCCTTGCCTCTCTCCGCCACTTCCCGCTTACCTCCGGAGTTTATCTAGGCTGGTGTGGTAGGGTGTGTGGGGCGTGGTATGGTGTTGGTGGTGTAGGGAGAGGAAAGGGAAGGTGGAGTGTGAGCCGGTTTGCGCGTGCGGGGCGTAGGGCGGCGGTAATTGCGTGTAATGCCATGGCATTTAGTGCCTGGCCTGGTATGCAGTGTGAGTTGAGGGGATACTGGGGGGTGGAGGCTGGAAGAAGAGGTGAGAGGGGGATTGGTATGGAGTGGGAGAGATGGAGGAGGGGATGGGAAGTGGAGGAGGGGAGGAGAGAGGTGGAGGTCAGAGGAGACGGAAGCCGCAGCCGTCATCTATCATCGGTGTCTGGGAGCGGAGAGGTTAGCGGCGCTGATGAAGGGGCGGAGTGTGGAGAGGGAAGGAGGGAGAGCGAGGGCAGCGCCTCAAGAGGTCGCCGGGGATTGGGAGAAGAGGCGGCAGAAGAGGAGGCTATTTTCACGCCCAGAAGAGGGGCGGAGGAGAGGGTGCAGGGGGGCCAGAGTAGGGGAGGGCTAGAGCCTGGGTAGGTGAGGAGGGTGCTCACCTCTCCTCTCCGTCGCTGGGGCTCTGTTGGGAGACAGAGAGGGGATTGGGATGGTCGCCTGAGGATGGTTAGGGTGAGGGTGGAGGTGGGGATGGGGGTGTGAGTGTGAGGTGGTGGGTGCGGTGGTCCTCAGGTCAAGTGGAGGAGAGCAAAAGTTTTGGCTCCAGGAGACTGGGCGGTGGAGGGGGGTCCTTGTGCTGGTGGCTGGAGGGAGAGGGGAAGGAGGGCTGGAGGGGCGTGAGGCTGGAGGGAGAGGGGAAGGGAAATGGAGGGAGTGAGGGGGGGAGGGAGGTGGGAGAGTCTCTGCGAGGGAGTAGCGATGAAGTTGGACGCTGCGGCTGCCCAGTGGCTCCAAGGGGTGCCTCCGTCAGTCATTTGGCCTCCCACCCCTCAGGGCTCCCTCATCCCTTGGCGGCTCCGAGAGCATGGCTGTGGAGGCTGGAAAGGCGGTGAAGGGGAATGGGGGGAGAGAAGAGGGGGCGTTGTGGAGGGAGAGGCCAGCAGGTGGGGGGTGGAAGTCTGAAGAGTTGCGCTACTTGAGAATCCAGTCCTAAACGCTCCTTTTGCTCCGTCCGCCTCGCCTGAAGTTGCAGGCAGACCTCAGGGCCCCCCGCATTCCCCCCACCCCCAGCATTCCCCCTTCACCATTTCCTTCTCCCCCCTTCCCCTCCCCAACCCATCCTCTGTCTGTCTATGTGCCAGGGAGTGTCTTGGCAGTGGCATAGCAGAGCATACCTAGCTTTCAACGCTATATCCAGGCCCTTGTTCCTTTTTTCTGCACTGCACTTTTAGTCGTGCGGAAGTAGTTGGCAATAGAGGGTGGGGTGTATTGATGGAGTCGTAAATGTGGGCTTAGGTTGATAGGAGGGTGGATGTGGAGGTTTGATCGGAAAGGGCTCAGTTCATCCAGGCTAGTGGTGGTGAGTAGGGGTGAATTGAGTAGAGTGGGGGCAGCAGGGCGTGGACTCTGGGCAGCCGCTCTTCCGCTTCGCAAACTTTGCCTGCCCCTCTTTTGTCTCCTCCTTTCATGAGGCATGAAAGCACCACGGCTCTTTCCTTTCTGCCCCTGAGTATTGGTTAGATTGAAGTAGGGATGGAGGGGGCAGTGGAAAAGGGGAGAAGGAAATGGAGAGGAGGAGAGGAGTGCAATGTGTGGCTAGGCTGGGAAGCGAGCGGCAGTGCGCGCACAAACAGACTGCTCATACAACACTCCCCCTCACCAGCCCCTTCCTTGCCTTCCAGCTCCATTCCCAGCTCCCTATCGCACCCGCCCGGGCCCCTCGTCTCCTCCTTCATTCCCTTCCCCCTTCTCTACCCCCCACTACCCCTCCACCATTCCATCCTGCCCCTGCCTTTCTCTGTCAATAGCCTCTTTCTCACCCCTATCAAGGTGCCGTGCCCTGCGCACGCACACAGATGCTGCTTGCTTGGCTAGGGTGGGGTGGGAGTGAACTGGGCAGGAGCTGGACCACGGCTTAGGCCATGCTGCACAGCTTGCCTCTTCAGCCTCAGCCTCTCTCCCTACACGTCAGCCATGCCCCCTTCATCCCTCCTCCGCTTGCATCAGGGATATGGGGTGTGCGGGGGTTTAAGAGGAGAGGAAGGGGCGGTGTTTGGGCGGCCGCTGTGAGCAGAGAGAGCGGCTAGCAGGGCCTGTGTGGCGAAAGACATACAGCTGTTCCATCCATATCTACCTTCTCTTCCTCCCCCCACCAGCCTCTCCTATCCCTCCCACCGCCCCCTCCACCGCCCCTTCCACCACCCCCTCCACCAACCCCGTACCAGCCGACCGCAGATCGGGGCGCTCTTCTTCTACGCCCACACCTCTAACCTCCTCCCTCCAGCCCCCCCTCCCCTCTCCTGCCCTGCCCTGCCTTGCCCCACTCCCACACTCCCTTTAGCCTCCCCATGCTAGGCAAGCTGCAAGACAACTGCCTCCATCCACGTGTTCCTCCCCGCTTTAGCAGGGCCAGAGTGCACTGATGGTTGTCCTTGAGTGGAGGGTGTGGCATAGTTGCGCTAGTGGCCGCCGCCCCCAACGGAGCATATCATTTCCTCCCGACCTCCACCCGCACGATCCGGGTGACTGATATCCCGGTATGTCACTGATGCCGCATCACTCTCTCCCCTTCTTATTCCTCCTCCTCCATCGCCCTCCCTAAGTCAGCAGTGCAGGGGGATATCAGTGACTGGGAGGAAGGCCAAGGTGAGATGTCTCAATCAGTTAAGGAGCGGATGAGGAGGGGGGGGGCAGTGGGGGTAAGGAGGGGCAAGGACGGGAGGGGGGTCGGCGGAAGGGCGGTGGACAGGTTTGTTGGAGGCCGGGGCGGGGTGGGGAGGGAGGTCGAGGGAGGAATGGCGGGGAGTGAGTGAGACGTTCGCTTCCCGGCCACTCTGCGGCCACACCCGCACACACACACACACACACACCAACCAGCTCCCTCCTCTCTATTTGTCCCTGCTGCCCTGCCCTGCCCTGCCTTGCCTCCAACACCCAAGTCTCCATCCTTCACCCAAATGCTGCAGCATTCCAGCCAACTTTCTCCTCTCTCTCTGCCTAAACACAGGCTCAGCAAACCTCCCCTCTGTCGCCTTCTTCTACGCCCTCCTCTCCCTCTTTTGTCTGGAGCGGAGAATGTGCTTGCTGTGTGCTGGGATGTTGAGAAGATTGAGATGGATGGGATGTGGGATGAGGGTAGGGGAGTGAGTAGAAGGGGGATGGGGGGTGAGGAGGGGGCATGGAGGGTGAGTGTGTAAGTGTGTGCGCTGAGCGAGGAGTGAGTGGAGGCCTTCCATATGTTTAGGCTGGAAGGAAGGCGGTAGCGGGTGTAAGGGCAGGCAGCTACAGGCCTCCCTTTTTGCTTGGTCTATGAATCCCAGCGGCAGCGTCTAGTCACCGCACCAACGCTACTGCCCCCCTCTCCCTCGCCCTCCCTCCCTCCATTCCTCCCTCCCTTCATCCCTCCCTCCACCCTCCTCACTCCACCTCCCTCCAGCCCCCAGCACACTGCCCTTGAAAGCGTGAAGGCTGCGTGCGGGGGCTGAGGGGAGGTGAAGTGGGCAGTGTAGAGGGATGGAAGGAGGGATGAAGGGAGGGAGGGGGAGGGCAGTGCATGTGTGTGTTTGTGTGCGCGCAGGAGTAGCCAGCCAGCCGTCTGCTATCTCCCGCCGCCATCCGCCATCCGCCAGGGCTACAAAAGGCCCCGCCGCAGGCTCTCTGCCTCACTCCACTCTCCTCCTCCTATCCCTCCTCACTCCACTTTCCTCCTCCTCTCCCTGCCTCCCTCCCTCCTCTCAGCTCCAGTCTCACCTCAAGCCACCGCTCCCTCCTCCTCCCGCCTCTTCAGGCGCCACTCCTTCACGCTTCCAGTTCTAGAGCGAGAGCCAGGAGCCGGCTTCATTGCCCTCTTCTCGCCCCCTTCCCCTCTTCTCCCCCCTTTTCTCTAGCCCCCTCGCTAGCCGCCCCCTCCTTGACGTCAGGTAAAGCGATCGCTCCCAACCGCTCCTCTGCTCCTCTCCTCCCCTCCTCCTCCTCCTCTTCCCCATCCCCAGCGTCTCAAAGAGCGCTTTTCCAAAGCCCGCCTGTCCTCAGGAGGCTAAGTGTGGAAGGTGTGGGTGGGGGAGGGAGGTGGGCGTCCTTTGTAGGTGAATGACTGGGGGTCTTTGAGTGGGCTTTCTGGGCTAAATGGAGTGGGCGGAGAAGGACGAGGCTAGGGCCAGTGACCAGGGAGGGAGGAACTCGTCTTTCACAACTCCGCCTGGACCATAGGATGGGAGGTGGAGCAGGGAGGGAGTAGTGGACTGGGAGGGTGATGATGAGCGGTAGCGGCCTTTGAGTGTTGAGGAATCGGGGCAGACGGGGCAGAGACGGAAGATAGGAGGAGGTAGCTGGCATAGCGAGGGGCGGAAGGAGCAGGCTGGCAGACTTGGGAGGGAAGGGCGGTAGGGAGGGGGGGAGTGAGGGAAGTAGGGAGGGAGGGAGGGAGGGAGGGAGGGAGGGAGGGAGGGAGGGAGGGAGGGAGGGAGGGAGGTAAGGACTGACAGAGAGGAGAGAGCCTAGGCCGCCCCGCGATGAATGGCCACAACCTAGCGCCTGGGACAGGCCTGAAGCAACTGACGGCCAGAACTTTTCGTCTCCTCCACCTCCTCCTCCTTCTCTTCGTCCTCTCTCTGCCTCCCCTTCCTTCCCCTGCCCATCCCTTCCCACCTCCCTCCCTCCTTGCTTCTCTCTCTCTCTCCCATCCTCTCCCGTCAGCCCCATCCCGCCAGTCCACAGCAGCGACGCCGCCACGCCAAAGCTCGTCTCTAGCAGGGCCGGTTTTCACTTTGATTTCGGACGCCTTGAGGCCGCTCTGAGATCATTGTGAAAGCTAATCCTCTAGACACAAATCACCAGCCGCCACCAGCCGCCTTCTCCGTAAGTTCGCGCCCTTTCCTCCTCCCTCTACTCCTCTTCTTCTTCCTGCTCCCTTCTCTCTCTCTCCCACTCCCTGCCATCCCCTCTCCCACCCTCAGCCATCACCACCTTTCCCCCAGCTACTCCCATTCCGCTAACCCCATACACCCTCCCTCGTTTCTCTCCCATTCCCCCTTCCCCCTCGTCTGCCTTCCTCCACACACCCACTCCTAATACCCTCTCAAATGCCACTAAAACCCCGCCACCCTTATTGCCCAGCTGACAGGCCATGATTTATGCCAACGCTACTTCACGCATC
>JASANA010002512.1:0-19570 GCA_030248095.1 Ptycholaimellus sp. GST1_10
GCCACTTCCAATTTCTGTGATTTTTCTTAATGATAAAACATGCAACTCTAACAAGCGGAAAGGAAAAGCAAAATACATCAAACCAAACTTGTAGAGTGCGCAAATGAGTGCATAAATGACAGACACAGCGCGCAGATTAGCACTCGCCAGAAGCCATCCCTATAGACCCAGCACAACCGTAATCAGACGTGCGTACACCCATCTCTTTCATAAAGACCACTCAAAAGATATAATTTTATAATTTACTTTTGATTCGCTATATCAAAAGCTAGATTGATTGTAAATCGTTTTCACTTCCTTCGTCCTGACTACCATTGCCATTGCCTTCCCCTGCCTTGCCACCCTATCATTGCGTTCATAGAGCAAACTTGCAGGAAAAGAAACCAGAAACAGGAACGAAGATGCAAATCTTCGTGAAAACCCTCACGGGGAAGACGATCACCCTTGAGGTGGAGCCCTCTGACACCATCGAAAATGTCAAGGCCAAGATTCAGGACAAGGAAGGTTTGACAATTCTTTTCTATTTTCTACTCCATAATCAAATGTTTCGTTTCTAATATACGATGTACTTTTCATTTGATAACACGGGAGCAGTGATTAGTCCTGAACTAGAGTCTCTGAAACAGGCTGAAGCATAACCGGTTTTGACTGAGCTCCTGGGAAAAAGGGTGAATACGGAATTAGCTATCGATGGTAGGCTAGGCAAATAAATTGAGAATAACAAATCAAATTACGAGATTCACTCTTGCAAATTCTAATGCAAAAGATTGTAGGAATTCCGCCGGATCAGCAGCGTCTGATTTTCGCGGGTAAGCAGCTGGAGGACGGCCGCACGCTGTCGGACTACAACATCCAGAAGGAGTCCACGCTCCACCTCGTCCTGCGCCTCCGCGGCGGCATCATCGAGCCCACGCTTCGCACTCTCGCCATGAAGTACAACTGCGACAAACTCATCTGCCGCAAGTTCACCCTTCTTCTTCTACTCTCCTTTCTCCCCTCCAGGAGGATTGCCAGTTCTTTCCTTCCCTCGTGGATGATGGATGATTGGTGCAGGTGCTACGCGCGTCTCCCACCGCGTGCCACCAACTGCCGCAAGAAGAAGTGCGGCCACTCCAACGACCTTCGCCCCAAGAAGAAGCTCAAGTAAAGCACCGCCTCCTTCAATGCCTCCCCTTCTCCCACTTCGGATCCAACCACCCTCCTTTGTTGTCCACTTGTTGCATCGGCAATTGCGGAATAAACTACCGCCTTAGAAATCAATCCGCTTCTGCCACAGAGGCACTGAGCAAATGCAGGCTGGAAAACCCATCAATTAACCAAACATTCAAGAGCGTGATATGATGAGGTGAATGAAATGCGCAGTTTGGCTCGTCAATTGGCTCGAAAACTGAGCCAAAGAAACGGCAGTTGGCGCCATCATTGCATGGAAGCAGCGAAGATGGAGGAATCAGAGAGCAAGAAGCTTCGTCTAGACGCCCGCTTAGCGCGCATCATCTGGATAGACTGCGAAGTGCATCCTCCCTCCTTGCCTATCACTCCTCTCACCTCCCCAGGCTAGTGTGCAGATGACTGGGCTGGAGCTGGAGAAGCAGTGCCTGGTGGAGATCGCGGCAGTGGTCACCGAAGGCAACCCCTCCTTGGACACTGTGGCCGAGGTTTCTTTCTACTGCTTTTTCGCATTGTTCAATCTTGCGGGGGCCTGTAGAGTGAGAGCATAGTGATTCACCGAAGCGAGGAGGTGTTGGCCGGCATGAACTCCTGGTGCAAGCAGACCTTCAAGAAAGTTTGCCCTCATTCCATGAAAATCTTGAACACGAAGGGAGTGCTGTGAATCAGAACGGCCTGACACAAGCTATTCGAGAATCCAAGGTGAGTTGTGAGGAGGCAGAGAAGCGAATTCTCAGCATGCTGCAGGAGCACTCGGATGCTGGGGTATTTTTTCGTCATTTTTCATTTTTGGGAAAAACGAAAAAAAGTTGAAGAAATGTCCGCTGGCGGGAAACACAGTGTCAATGGATCGGCGGTTCCTGGAGAAGGAAATGCCAAAACTGGCTGCACACCTTCACTATCGCACCATCGACGTCTCCTCCTTCAAAGAGATCGCCAAGTTTTCTTTTCCTCCCTCCATCCTTCGACGCAAAGACAAATTCTCGCTGTAGCCTGATTTGAGTGGCATGATTTAAGGCGTTGGTATCCTGAAACGAAAGCTGCGAAGGCAACGAATAAGTCGAATGCCCATCGAGCTCTGGACGACATTCACGAAAGTATTGAGGAGCTCCGCTACTACCAAAAACACATCATGCGATCACCAGAGGCCACCAATATTTCCACTTAGCTTTCCTTCTCTTTTGAATCTACTTTGCCTCCACACTTTCCATTCATGTACACTCCTTTGCTCCAGTTAATGCTTCACTCAAGTCGTAGGCTAGACAACCAGAGACCGTTAGTCAAACAGAAAAAAAGAAGGCCAGGGCAGGCGCGTTCCTGCAGCGTCAGGGTAGTGAACATCTGGGTGCGGAGGGGTGAGTGGGGCAGTATTGTAGCAGTGTGAGTGTGTGTGCGCAGGGGCAATCTGAATGGAAGAGGGGAAGGAGGCACCGGAACGGCCGCCAGCATCGCAGGAGCAGCTGGAACTGGCGCTGGCGCTGCGTCTGAGTCGGCAGTCCTTCGCTGAGGAGGAGGAGCTGAGGTGCGTACCTACACATCCACACTAGGGGGCAATGGGGGCTATGGGGGGCAGGGTGCAGTGTAGGTGAGTAGAAGGGGCGGGATTAGTGTGTGTGAGGGGATGGAGCGGTTGGGCGCCGTGCCGCCGCCGCCCGCTGCGGGGAGACCACGCGCCAAAAGGCTCGCTTCCCTTCTATTCTTACCTAGAATCTGGACAACACATGCATGGCCTTTATTGCGCATTTTCAGTTCAGCATGATGCAGGTCAATTGGCCCATGCAGCCATTAGTTCCAAAACAAAAGCTTTGAGGATTTTTATTAGCTGAGATAGAGTGATATCCTCAAGTGAACAGGGAACTGGAAGGGCGGTAAGATATTGAGGAGGGATTGAAGGATGCTGAGTGGGAGCTGCTCGGTGCCCAATCGTCTGTCCGGAGAGACGGCAGAGGCTGACCTGATTCGATTAGACTCTCCGGTAGCGGCGCCGCAGCAGGAGCAGAAGCTGGCCGCCGTCAAGCGCCTCGTGCACTCCGCCTCACCCTCACCACCCGCCCCTTCTCTGGTCACAGGGCGGAATGGAGCTTTGAAAAAGTGAGCAGGAAGATGGTGCAGGTGGGAAGCGGGAGCACTGCCATGCGCCGTTCCCAAACGACAGGAAAGCTGGGAGCGGAGCTTGGCTTTCTCAGTTTATCTTCAACGCCTTCCACGGAGCTTCAATCGCCCGCTTCCTCGCGTTTTGTCAATGTCTGCCAATCCCAAGGTTCGCAGACAAAGCTTTATGGAGGTCAGCTTTACGTTTCTGAAAAATTCCACGACATTGAGAAATTTCGCATTTTTGTTGAACTACACATTTTAATGAAACATTGTGATGTGTCGTCAATGAAGCAGTTACAAAATGATGAGTGTCCAGTTTCGTCATTTGGTGTTCCATTGTGCCTCGCACAACCGCCCACCACGTTATGGATGCTAATGCTATCATGGTTTTAGAATCTAATCAATCCGGAAGTGGAGTTTCGCTGACGCTTCCTTTTCGAATTTCGGGTTTTCCGCAAGGGGATCTCATCGATTTCTCCGAGGTTATTTCTAATTTTTCTTTTTCCTATTTTGTTTTTTCTTTTCAAGTGCAGTTAACCTGCGAAGAAACTTGCAAACACAATATGCAAAAGGGTAGATGTGAAGCTGCGGGGGAGGGGATGGAGGGGGTGAGAGAAAAAGGTAGGATTGGCGGTTGGTACAGATGGCGTAGGTAGAAAGAAGGCCGTCTGTGCCATGGGAGCAGCACATGCAGTCTAACCTGCCTTCCTATCATTCCCCCTCTGCTTCAATGTGGCAGTGCATTTTGTCTTGCTGTCCAGAGGATGTTCATCCGATTGCTACGCCCGAATCCCCGGTGATCCCAGACCGACTCTAGCCTCATTTGTCAGGAAGAGGCCTGGAATGCTTGCCAGGAAGATGCTTGGAAAGAGTTCGACCCACTGGCCAAACCCCAGAAGCCCGCCTACAAAACATTCCCCCTCCATCGCGAGTCCCAGCCAGCACACCTCGTCAATCCCGCCTTCAAAGGTTTCCCTGCCCTCAATCTAGGCTCTAATCATCGACTAGCTGTGACAGGGGATGAAGATGAGAAGGAGGCCATCACAGCTCAGCCGGAGGGGGTGGAGGATCGGCTGGGTGATTTTCATGACTGCGATCTGGACGAGATCAGCGTCATTCCCTCCACATCTCAATTCCAATCCCAGGTTTTGTGTTTTCCTATAATTTTATTCTTTATCTAAGCAAGAGCGTAGGTGGATAACCTGAAAGCGACATGTGGAGCTGGTGGCGGTGCTGAGGATGCCTATCGCCATCTGGTCCTCAGTCCCAGGACCAGTTTCCCACGTCCCAGCTGCGTGGACTCCGTCAAACTGGCCGTTGCCTTCCTCACCTGCCTTATGCCGTAAAATGCAAGTTGAACTGTGGCAGGTGAGCTTGTCGGAAGAGCTGAGCCCTAGCTGCCCAGCCGTGGCTAACTTCACTTCCAGCCTCCAGGCTGACGTCTTCCAGGTAGGCCAGTAATGTAGAAGGAGGGTTGGAGGAGGAGAGTTTGTTGAAGGTGCTGGCAACGGCGGCGAGCGCGTTGCTGCCGGAGGTGTCGGACTTCTCGGCCTATGCCCTGCACGAGGAGGGGCGGGCGGCCTTTCTGGAGCCCTCCGCACGCCTCAACGACTACGCCGCTGTCCATCAGGCCTACTCCTTGGGCAGAGACATTCGCCTCGTCCTCACCAACCTCCCTCACGTCCCTCAACCCCACCCTCACCATCCTTCCCTCTCCACATCCCAGCTCAGCTCCAGGAGAAGGCAGCACCCGCAGAAGCAGCGCACATAGCCAGCACGGCCTCGCCCCAGCTGGTGGAGCAGGTGCGCGGGATCCTCACCAAACTGCGCCAGGAGATGCGCCGCCTCTACAAAGCCGCCCTTATCGGAGGTTCACAGGGCCTCAGCAACATTTCTTTACTCATCACTCAACTTGCAGAGCGAACACAGCGAGGGCAGCCGGTGGAGCAGACGGTGAAGATGCTCTGCTCCGTCCTCGGCGGCCTCTGCAGCCCCGCCCTCTTCGCAGCTGTCCAGGCCTACCTCAACGCCATCGAAGCCGTTGCCATCCACCTACTTGTGGGGCTAAGGGGATGACGGAGGGAGAAGGAGTGGTTGGAGGTGGAACAGGAGCGGAGCACCCGGGGCCAGCTTCGCCGTCTGAGCGACGCCCAACCGGATGCCAGGCCCTCCTTCGCTCTGCTCGAGAGTTTGAAAAGGACGCAGACGCGCATCCTCCGCGAGACTGCCACGCTCCTGGCCGCCTATGCACGCAGCTCCCTTGCCGGCTTCCACATCACTCCCAATCGTTGCCCTTTTTCAGCACTCATTGAGATGATTGGACGCGTTTTTAAAAAGTGCAGCAGAGGCAGAGAAGCAGAACCAGTCCATCAACGACAAAATCGACCCGTTGGTAGTGAAGGTGGACAGCCTGCACAGCGCCAACCCTGCCTACAGGAGCACGTAGGACTGGCGCAGATGTTTGAAGTATTGAGAGGTGGGAAGTTGAGGTACGAGAAATTCTTCGTCAGCTGCTTCATCACCCACGGAACGTCGGATCTGACGAAGAAAGGCGGGCGCGGCATTCGAACCCCGCCAGCGCTGCTTCAAAGCCAATTCGCCTCGGATGTGGCTGTCTGGGATCAATGGGTCTCTCTGCTACGTTGCTTCAGCAATAGTTGAAGGCAAGGGTTGAAGGTGCAATTCGAGCAGCAGCTGGTGATCCTGCCAAGAGAGGCCGTCTTCTGGTGCATCCTTTACGCTATTCGCCGCCAGCCTCAGCCTCCTAATACCTCCACTCAAGTTCACTTTGTTTCATGCCAGGGAATCTACAACTCCTTATTCGTGACCTTGCCAATGAATGAAAATTGGGCTGTCTCCTAGAACCCCCCCCCCAAGACTTACACCCCCCCAAACTTACACCCCCCCCCCAAGAATTACACCCCCCCCCCCAAGATTTACACCCCCCCAAGGCATATATATTGAAAATTTTTTTATTGCCTTAACATACTTCTCTTTACATATCTCAAAGTTTAAACTCACGGAATTTTCATGTAGATGATTAAATACCTACTTTTTTACTGAGTCTATACCTAGTTAGTCTATACCGTGTTCGTCATGCTACTAGTTAGTCTGCCTACTATGAGGAGTAGTACTAGGATACTGTTTACGGCAACCCCTTAGGCTTAGTCAAAATGCGCGAATACTGTGGCAGTACCTACTAGTTGCTTAGGAGCCATGGTCCATACTGTGGCAGTACCTACTAGTTGCTTAGGAGCCATGGTCCATACTGTGGCAGTACCTACTAGTTGCTTAGGAGCCATGGTCCATACTGTGGCAGTACCTACTACATGGACTAACTAGTAGGTACTGCCACAGTGAAAGGACGAGCCTTTTAGTTTTTGTGTTGGCTACGCCCTATATAGCGGTATAGACTAACTAGTAGCATGACGAACACGGTATAGACTAACTATGTTTCAAAAAAAGTAGGTATTTAGTTGTTTAGAAGAAAATTCCTTGAGTTTAAATTTCGAGATATGTACAGAGAAGCATTTTGAGCTAATAAAAATTTTTTCAATTAAAACCCCTTTGGGGGGGGGGTGTAATTCTTGGGGGGTGGGTGTAATTCTTGGGGGGGTGTAATTCTTGGGGGGGGGGGTGTAACCCCCTTGGGGGGGTGTAAGTCTTGGGGGGGGGTTCTAGGAGTCAGCCGAAAATTGTGCTAGAATGGGAAAATGTATTGAGGAGGAGGGAGGGGAAAGCGAAACGTACCACTGTCAGCTGGGCTGGACAAGCATTCCCCTCTTCGACAGCGCCGGCCGATTGCGACAAGGCCTCCATTTTCTTCCACTCCACGGCGGGACCCAGATTCGCCCCTGGGGCCCACACCCTTTCCTTTCCTCCACCTCCTCCACCGACCATCCATCCATCCTTTCCGTTAAGCCCTTTCCTCCCTCTTCCACATCTTCAGTGACCGCCTTCTAGATCTACTTCCTGGAGTTCGACAACAATCTCTGCTTTCCGAGCGCTCCGGAGCCCAATGATGAGCAGCGATTTAGGTTCTTTTCGCCCCAGTCTATGCTGCTCTTACCTAGCCCTGCTCTAGACTGAGTCGAAATTTCGTCGACTTGGACGATGAAACTCAGTTGGAACTCCGCGACATTCTTCACCGCCACTACTCGCACGAGTAATCTCAATTGACTGGCACATGAAGAATGAGCTAAAACACGTTTTGGTTCAGGGAGAAGCTGAGCGAGGATGATGCAGACCTAGTGTGGGAGAAACGGGACTACCTGCGAGCTCTGCCCGAAGCCTTGCCGCTTGTCCTTCGCTGCTCCGTCGCTTGGAACTGGACCTATCCCCACCCTCAGCTCATGCTCAACAACTGGGCCACTCTCCCGCCCTACACCGCTGTCCAGCTCCTCATGCCTCAGTCACTTTCCCATTCCTTCTCTTATTACTCTCTCAAAGTCTCAACCTATTCCGAATCGTGGATAGCAATTGATAGGTAGCTAATGCTTTAGGTATCCAGACTTGAAAGTGCGTGCAGCGGGGGTGAAATGGGTATTCGCCGCCAGTCCCGATGCTCTGGAGGCCTTTGCACCGCAGCTTGTTGAAGCTCTGCGTTTCGAGCTCTACGAGGTTGCCTCAACCAATCCTATCCCCATTTCCCATAGCAGAAAATAGCCACAGGACTCCACTCTGGCCAAACAAATGCTGGCCACTGCGCAAAGCAGCCGCTCTTTTGCCTTCCGTCTCGCCTGGGAGCTTCACCTGAGAGCAGAGGAGCCTCTTGGCTACGGCCTCAGGTTACACCTTTCAATAGTTTTGACTGAGAGGAAGAGTAGGTAATGTTGAAGGTGTCATGCACTGCTGGGTGTCTTGCTAGCGATGCTGGGCGGATCTTTCGCCGACTTGGTGACCAGACAAGAGCAGCTGCTGAGTCAGTTAGATGCCCTAGCCAGCCTCATCAAGGACTGTCCTGGAAATCGACGCAAAGTCTCCCTTTCTTCCCTTTCCTCATTTTCCTCATTTCCTCCCTTTCTTTTCTCACCGTTTCAATTGACATTGCCTGAGCAGGAAGCTTTGCGGAACAGCACAGCGAAGCTGGACCTGACGCTCTTTCGGCAACCGCTGCCCCTCCCCGTGACGCCATCCATCATTGCTTCTGGTTCTTCAGCTTCCCTCCATCTCCACTGCCAGCCAAACCGACAGCCTTTTTCTCCACAGGACTAGATGTCAAAGACTGCTCCTACTTCAACACCAAAACCCTGCCGCTCAAATTGTCCTTTCGCAGCAAGCACAGCCACAATTCCCTCGGCTACCTTCACAAAGTCAGCCCCTGTGCCTTCCTTTTCTTCCCTTTTTGAAAGCTGCTCATGCTTGAGCTGGGCGACGACCTACGGCAGGACGCCCTGGTGCTGCAGATGATGCGTCTCATGAACGAGATCTGGCTCCAGCAGGACCTCGACCTTCGCATCATCCTTTTTGCCATACTACCCACCGGCAGGGACAAGGGTATTTACTCACTCCCTCCTTCTAACTTCTGAGAGGAGAAGAGATGGATACAGGGATGATCGAGCTGGTGCAGGAGTGCAAGACGCTGAAGGACATCCAGCTGGAGATGAAGGGCTTGAGCGGAGCCTTCGACAGCTGCATCCTCCGCAAGTGGCTGCAGAAGCAGAACTCCTCCCCCTTCGACTACGCCATCGTCACACTCCCTCTCTCTTGCCTTCAATGGAAGAAGGGGAGAGTTTCCAGGCCCTGAAGAACTTCCGAATGAGCTGCGCAGGCTGGTGCGTGGGCACCTGGGTACTCGGCATCGGCGACCGCCACAACGACAACATACTCGTCACACAGAACGGCCACCTTCTCCACATCGACTTCGGCAAGTACTTCGGCGACTGGCAAATGGTTACCCCACATTGCCCCCCAGATTTTTGAAAGAAATGGAGGAAGGAATAAGGGGACAAGGGTGCGCTTTCTTTTAAAACGATAAAAAATTTTCTACTTTCGTCAAAAATGTTGAAGAATCTGAATTGATCATATCTGAGGTAAATGAATAGTTTCAGTGGCCCAAAAGCTGGCCCAAAGTTTTTTAGCCTTTAAGAGGCGTTTTTTGAGAGGAGCAAGAATCGGGTGAACATGAAATTTTTTACCCCCCCTTTTTATTGCAGAATCTGAATCTCCATACATTTTTATGTAACTCCACCAATTTTGGGCGAATAATATGCAGAAATGGGCTCGCAACAGCTCCAAACGTAAAGGGAGGTCGAAAATTTGGCAAAACTTGGGTTTTAGGTACTTGCTGTCAAATAAAGCCCGATTTCTCAGGTTTTTAAAGTCAAAGTATACGTATTATGGGTAATCAATCGAAACCTTACAATCTAACAAAGATCACTGTGCCCTTTGTTCTGCTCAAAAGTATTTATGTGTGAAGAAAACCGCAAGAATCTCATCAATTTGCAAAAACTCGATTTTGCCAATTTTGTAAAAAATAGAAGATTTCTCAAAATTTTTGTTTTAATTTCGCCCTCGAAACTATCATTTTCGTTTTTCTCATGAAATTTTGGTCAAGAAAACATAAGGATATTTAAAAATGAAGGTGAGCCCAAAACGATATTTTCACTTTTTTACGTCAGCTTCCAAATTTGGCCTATGCTATAACATAGGCCAGTTTTGCAAGGGACAAATTTTGGTACCAAAAACTTCCTGCTCAACTGGATCTCCATAATTCCCGGTTTCCTTTTGTGAGCAGCTTACCCTAAGCCTTATGCAAGTATCTAAAGAAGGGCTGCTCAGCGGTCTATAGAGGTTACTAAACTTTTGTCCTGATATATGTGTATATATATATATATATATATATATATATATATATATATATATATATATATATATATATATATATATATATATATATGGCTGGAAATGCTGGGAGACGGGGCGAATTCTCAACGGATCTTGACAGAACTTTTTTTTTCCTGAAAGGTAATAATATTTAGGAAGATCAGGCAAAGGGGAACCGGATTTTGAGCACTTGAAACATTACTTTTGTGGGTAGGAAGGCTTGAAAATTGCAATATACAGTTTTTGCGCTGTAGCAACTGTAATCTTGAGAATTGCACAGAAGACTTGAGTTTTTTTGTTCAAAAGTCATATATAGCGATTCCACATCTGTGCTTACTTTCGATAATGGTTGAGAAACCACAGACTTTTCATCTTGAGTGACAAACTTTCACACATAACAATAGCTTCAATAATCTGTAGCAGGTGAACGGCTGAGAATTGAACAGAAGACTTGAGTTTTTTTGTTCACAAGTCGTATATAATGATTCCAAATATATGCTTACTTTTGAAAATGGTTGAGAAACCACAGACTTCATGACAATAGCATGAATAATCAGTAGCACCTGAACGGCTGAGAATTGCACAGAAGACTTTGGTTTTTTGATTGACAAGTCATATATAGCGATTCCAAATCTGTGTTTACTTCTGAAAATGATTAAGAAACCACAGACTTTTCCTTTTGAGAGACAATGTGCACCTTCACAATGAAAATTTTCCTTTATTTTCAGGTGTTGCTACATGTGAAGTTAGAAGCGCTCCGCGGTCACCTATTGCGCTTTGCGCCATATACTTGTTTGAAAAATTGTCCAATGTATGACGGCAAGTCCAAAATTCGCCCTATGTTATAACATAGGCCCAAAGTGACCAAAAATTTTTTTGTCTTGAAATTTGATTTCAATGCCCTAAATCGATGCACTGGCCTCAAATACACCCGAAAATATCATTTTTATGCATAATTTTGAATATTTTTGAAATTTGAAAATTTTTCATTTCTTCACCATTTTAGGAGGCATATCACGGTCCCCTGGAAGGCCCCCCCGGGGAGCCCCTAATGCGGCCCCCCCGGGGAGCCCCTAGATCGGATCCCCGGGGGGGGCCCTAAATCGGACCCCCGGGGGGGCCTGCTCAGGGGCCCTCTCGGGGGCCTCTTTAATATGAAGCTGTAAAGCAGTAAAATTTATCTGGGAGTGGAGTATGTGTAATGGCTATCGTTTTAGGAAAAAAGGCTCAAAGCAAAGGAGGTGAGAAGGGTTTTTTTTATCACACTCAAAGATAAAGGTAAAGTCGCAACAGCAGTAAAAAGGAATTCAGTCTCTATGGTTGCATTTATTCACACTGATAGCATATGAAAACACTGTCCTTATTCTTCAGGAGCTTAGCCAGGGCTGGCTTGCTCAGGTGGAGGCAGCTGGGATCCGTGTGGTACCATCGATTGCACCTGTTGCACAATCATTTTTGATTCGACCAAAAACGCTTCCAAGCAATGGAACAAACTTCTCGCAGGAGAGCCAGGTGAGATTCCGCAAGGATGATGGTCCATTAGTCCAGCCACAGCAGTGCGGACTAAGGACCATGCCCTGGCACTGCCTCTTCACCCGCCGATGCCTTTGACAGGCCCCGAGCATCCTGGCACAAAGCGAGGTTAAAGCTGGTGTGGGATGGTAGTGAGTGAACTGAAGGCAGGGCTTTGTTGATGATAGCCTGGGTAATGAGGCGGCGAACGATGGGGACGGCATAGGAGCGGCGGAGTGGGTTGAAGCCTCTGCAGAAATCCCAGGCAAAGGCAGCTGCGAGGTAGCCACAGCTGGTGCCGTCCTTCTGTTCAGCTGGGCAGCTGGGCTGCTGTTCGGCTGAGGTAGATGGGCTCGGTGGAGGGCTGGCAGGAGGAGGAGGGTGAGGAGCTGGAGGGTGGGGACTGCGGCTCCTGCAGGTTCACGCTTTCCAGCATCCGTTCCTCCAGCTGCGCCGCTGAGCAGGCTTCCACAAATGCCGCCGTTCCTTGCAGCTACAACACACTTCTTTGCCAATGAAATGAAATCAATGCAGCATTACATGCAACTGCCCGCGCCCAGTGGTGTAGACCCATCCAAACTCGATGGAAGCCCCGCTCGCCTTCATCACCTTTTCATCACCTTTTCATCACCTTTTGTAGGCCTAGGATTCCAACACCGGAGATGGGCAACGCCGAGTGCCGCAAAGATTGGTCTTCGTGGCAGAGCAAGCACGGTGCTGTCAGGAACAGAGCATTCCCTGCGTGTACTCCTCCCTACCCCAAGGGCAAGAGCAAACCTTGCCAAGGCATTATCAGCTTCAAAATTATGATAATAGGTTTAAAATTGAGAGCGTTTGCAGTATGCAGAGGGTGAAGGAGAAGGCTGGAGCAGAAGAGAGTGGGAGGTGTGCTTGGGCCTGGTGCGGCAGGACTGCCCACCACTTGCTGATCTCCTATCGCTCATCCTCAAGCTCACCAGCTCACCTCCCAATTTCCTCAGCCAGCTCGCAAAGTATTGCCTTCTAGCTTTGCTCTAAACAAGCCATAACCACCTAAAATTAAGGAACTCGCCAGTTGCCGCCCTCTGGCCCTCCACCTCCTCCTCGCCTCTACAACAGCTGCTGAGAAGGGCGGAACCCAGCAAGTCCAACCTTCCACTCACTTTTACGAGTAATAGAGACTAGGAACCATAAATGAGAATGAAATCTGAAAATTCTGTAGGCAGATGAAGAAGGAGACGCCAGCAGTACTGGGACTGCTGTTGCCAGTGCTGCGGGAAGAAGGGGAGATGCTGGATGGGCCACTGCTGGGACTGCTGCAAGAGTTGGAGGCTAGGGCAAGGGCAGCCTACAACGTCCCGCGCCAATCCAGCTTCTACCCGAAGCCTGAAGAGCAGCCCTTGGCCTTCTTCCCCCATTGGCCACTTCTCCGAGGGCTCCCAGCCTATGCCCAGGACAAGGCTCCAACAACGGACATCTGCCTCAAAAGTTTCCATCGCCATCCTTGCCTCAGCCCCGGCGTCCTCACCTACCAGTGCGGACATGGCATCATCTATGGCTACGAAGTCATGCAGAGTCCAGAATCTGTCGCCATGCCCTTCCACACCATCTTCTGCCGTTTTGCCAAGGCCCCAGCAGGTCATCGTCTACGATTTCTCCTGTTCCCTCCACCGCTACTTCCTCAACAGGTCACTTCCATCTTTGCACTCGGACGTGCACTTAAATCTATACTGTTCAGGGAGCCGCGGTTCATCCGGAAAACCACCTTCGTCACGGACAGATTCCACTGGCGCAACCATTCCGGCTGCAACATTGGCTATGCGATGGCCTCCTACCCCAGCCTCAAGGACTTGAACTCCTCTGTTGCTGAGCAGAACAACAGTCGCCTGAAGAAGCTTGCGCCTTCCCTGTCCTACATGGCCCCATCTAAATTCTCTCGATCCCTCCAGCTTTACATTGCCTTGCTCAATTCTGACAAATAATATTCCCTTTATCTTTGCTTACAAAGAAAGGCAAATAATATTCAAAGAATATGCAGTACAGTAATAATATGGAGGCCCTCGAGAGGGCCCCGAGCAGGCCCCCGGGGGTCCGATCTAGGGGCCCCCCGGGGGGCCGATCTAGGGGCTCCCCCGGGGCAGTCCCCGGGGGGGCCTGATTAGGGGCTCCCCGGGGGGGCCTTCCAGGGGACCGTGATATACCTGCATTTTAGTCTCAAACTGAGAAAATGATTGAAAAATTCAAAATTCAAAAATATTCAAAATTATGTATAAAAATGATATTTTCGGGTGTATTTGAGGCCAGTGCATCGATTTAGGGCATTGAAATCAAATTTCAAGACAACAAATTTTTTGGTCACTTTGGTCCTATGTTATAACATAGGGCAAATTTTGGACTTGCCGTCATATATTGGACAATTTTTCAAAAAATAAATTGAAGACTCAGTAACCTTTCTTGTAGATACTTGCAGAAGGTTTAGGGTAAGCTGCTCACAAAAGGAAACCGGGAAAACATGGAGATCCAGTTGGGCAGGAAGTTTTTTGGTACAAAAATATGCCCCTTGCAAAATTGGCCTATGTTATAATATAGGCCAAAATTTGGAAGCTGACGAAAAAAAGGTGAAAATATTGTTTTGGGCTCACCTTCATTTTTAAAGATCGTTATGTTTTCAAGACCAAAATTTCATGAGAAAAACGAAAATGATAGTTTCGAGGGGGAAATTGAAACAAAAATTTTGAGAAATCTTCTATTTTTGACAAAATTGGTAAAATCGAATTTTTGCAAATTGATGAGATTCTTGCGGTTTTCTTCACACATAAATACTTTTGGGCAGAACAAAGGGCACAGTGATCTATGTTAGATTGTAAGTTTTCGATTGATACCCATAAGTACGTATACTTTGACTTTAAAAACCTGAGAAATCAGGCTTTATTTGACAGCAAGTGCCTAAAATTCCAGTTTTGCCAAATTTTCGAGCCTTCCTTTACGTTTGGAGGTGTTGTGAGCCCATTTCTGCATATTATTCGCCCAAATTGGTGGAGTTACATACAAATGTATGAAGATTCAGAGTCTGCAATGGGGAAAAATTGGAGGTAAAAAATTTCATGTACACCTCCCTTTGTTGGATTCGTGCTCCTATCAAACAACGCCTCTTAATGGCGAATTATGCCAATGTTTCGTCAATAAATAACTTTTTTTTCATTCTTAATCTGCACGAGCACTTGGTAGGCTGTATGGCATTGTCAAAGAAACAGTATCTCAGGGCAAGGAGAAAGTGGCAAATGGCACAGTTCCAGCTAGGAAGGGGGCAGGAAGGCTGGGACTGGATGGGGTGGGGGCAGCTCCTGGCGTACTGGTACCTCCTGATCTTGATTAGGGCTTGTGGGCACAGGGCTGGAGGGGGCAGGAGGGCTGGGACTGGATGGGGGAGGGGGCAGCTCCTGGCGTACTTGTACCCCTCCCCGATCTTGATCAGGGCTTGTGGGCGGAGGGCTGGAGGGGGCAGGAGGGCTGGGACTGGATGGGGTGGGGGCAGCTCCTGGCGTACTTGTAGTCTCTCCCCGATCTTGATCAGGGCTTGTGGGCGCAGGGCTGGAGGGGGCAGGAGGGCTGGGACTGGGATGGGGAGGGGGCAGCTCCTGGCGTACTTGTAGTCCTCTTCGATCTTGATCAGGGCTTGTGGGCGCAGGGCTGGAGGGGGCAGGAGGGCTGAGGGCTGGGACTGGATGGGGAGGGGGCAGCTCCTGGCGTACTTGGAGTCCTCCCCGATCTTGATCAGGGCTTGTGGGCGCAGGGCTGGAGGGGGGCAGGAGGGCTGGGACTGGATGGGGTAGGGGGGCAGCTCCTGGCGTACTCTGTAACCCCTCCCCTATCTTGATCAGGGCTTGTGGGCGCCGGGCTGGAGGGGGCAGGAGGGCTGGGACTGGATGGGGTGGGGGCAGCTATTGGCGTACTTGTACGCTTCCCCGATCTTGATCTGGGCTTGTGGGCGCAGTACTGGAGGGGGCAGGAGTGCTGGGACTGGATGGGAGAGGGGGCAGCTCCTGGCGCACGTGTACTCTTCCCCGATCTTGATTAGGGCTTGTGGGCGCAGGGCTGCCGGGGGCAGGAGGGCTGGGACTGGATGGGGTGGGGGACAGCTTCCTGGCTATTGTACTCTTCCGATGATGATCTTGATCAGGGCTTGTGGGCTGAAGGGCTGGAGGGGGCAGGAGGGCTGGGACTGGATGGGGTGGGGGCAGCTCCTGGCGTCCTTGTAGTCCTCCCCGATCTTGATCAGGGCTTGTGGGCGCAGGGCTGGAGGGGGCAGGAGGGCTGGGACTGGATGGGGTGGGGGCAGCTCCTGGCGCTTTCTAGTCCTCCCCGATCTTGATCAGGGCTTGTGGGCGCAGGGCTGGAGGGGGCAGGGGGGCTGGGACTGGATGGGGTGGGGGCAGCTCCTGGCGTATGCCAGTCCTCTCCGATCTTGATCAGGGCTTGTGGGCGCAGGGCTGGAGGGGGCAGGAGGGCTGGGACTGGATGGGGTGGGGGCAGCTCCTGGCGTACGTAGTCCTCCCCGATCTTGATCAGGGCTTGTGGGCGCAGGGCTGGAGGGGGGCAGGAGGGCTGGGACTGGATGGGGTGGGGGCAGCTCCTGGCGTACTTGTAGTCCTCCCCGATCTTGATCAGGGCTTGTGGGCGCAGGGTTGGAGGGGGGGCAGGAGGGCTGGGACTGGATGGGGTGGTGGCAGCTCCTGGCGTACTTGTAGTCCCTCCCCGATCTTGATCAGGGCTTGTGGGCGCAGGGCTGGAGGGGGCAGGAGGGCTGGGACTGGATGGGGTGGGGGCAGCTCCTGGCGTACTTGTAGTCCTCCCCGATCTTGATCAGGGCTTGTGGGCGCAGGGCTGGAGGGGGCAGGAGGGCTGGGACTGGATGGGGTGGGGGCAGCTCCTGGCGTACTTGTAGTCCTCCCCGATCTTGATCAGGGCTTGTGGGCGCAGGGCTGGAGGGGGCAGGAGGGCTGGGACTGGATGAACTGGGACTGGATGAAACTTCTCTTGCTTATTATCAAATACACTAATTTTGAAAGGAAACTCACCAAACTATTTTGTTAAAAAAATACAGTTTTCCTATCTATGGTAAGCTGATAACTCCTGTTATCAAAGCTGCCGAAACAGTGATTACAATTGATGTAGGAAGTAAAGAAAAGAGAGGATCATGGCTGAAGGTGGGTGGAGTGAGGCGAGACCGGGCGCCGTTCATGCTCACGCAGGAAATGGTCTACGTCATCAACGACGGGCAGACGCAGAGCACGCAGGCTTTCCAGGACTTTGTTGACGTCGCCTGCAAGGCCTTCAATCTCCTCCGCCGCCAACACCGCATCCTCCTCAACCTCCTCAACCTCGTTCACCTCCCCTCCTTCACTCCCCTCCTCAACTCCTAAGCTTGCTTCTCAGATGGTCTGCTCTGGCCTGGCTGGACTGGAAACGGAGGCGGTGCGCTGGATCGAGAAACGCCTCTACCTGGGCCTCTCCGACGCCGAGGTCACAAGCCTCTTCACCGGACACATCAAAGAGGCTATGGAGGTATTTCACCCCTCACACCTTTCACCGAGCACACACCCCATCAACCCCTTGCAGGACCTATTCACGCCCTGGAACAATTTCATTCATGCCTGTGTCCAAGTGGCTGCCGGCGGGGCATTCGTCAAGGACCCCCACACACTCTCCTTGTCCAAAGACCTTTTCACGTCAGCGTTTTACCTATTTCCTTCTTTCTCTAATTGCATAATTATCCACAAAACACACATCGAGAATGATTCGTATATCACTGAAACATTGAAGGAAGGAGCAAGATGGAGAGATTCGTGCAATTGAACTACTCGGCTGCGAAAAGTGGCGGGACCCGGGAGGCAAAGTTTATGTTAGCCATCTGAAGCCCAAAAAGCAGTCTGTATCCGAAATCCAATCGGCGGCAGATGTATAAAATGCGTGTGGAACGGGCGGGGCAACCAGCACCGCCGTCCTCCCTCATCTACCGCTCCTTCAAGGAGCTCCTCGAGCTGGACAGAAAGCTGCGCTTCAAGTTACACTCTCATTTCACCTTCTTCTCTGAAAGCAGTGGCCAAGGTTAGAGGTACCCAAGCGAGATGTCTGCCATCCTGCCCCTCAGCACGGCCCTAACGGAGCGGAACATCCGCAGCAATGCCATCCGAAGAGAGTCCTATTCCTCCCACTCTGAATGGTCACAACGAGACTGGACGTGGGTTGAGGAATGACGTGAAGGCGTTTCTGGACTCCCTGCTCCGCTACTGCCCGGAGGCGTCCTCCTCCCCGCTCTTCTACACATTCTTCCACTCCATCCTGCGCGACGAGGGCGGGGAGTCCGCCCAGCACAGAGTCCCTGCGCCCAACAGCGCTCTGGCGCCCCCCGTGCCCACCTGTGTCAAGGGGGAGCTCTGCCTACGTCTGGAGCTGGAGCGTCTGGCCGGGGGTCAAGGCTCCCTGAAGCTGCTGGTGAAGCACGCCCGGAACCTGGCCAACGCTCCCGGCTCCACGCCCGCTGTCCCCATACACCCCGACGCCTATGTCAAGTGCTATCTCAGGGGTTGGGCCTTATTTGCGCGTTTTTGGTGAAGAAATAGTGACGCCAATTTGACAGGAACGGCGGTGACAAATCGGCGAAGTACAAAGAAGAAGACGCGAGTGGTGATGCGCACCAACAACCCTGTCTTCAACGATCTGGTCCGTTTCGATGAAGGAATTTAGGGAATTGAATGGAGAACCAGCAGCCCTAATGCAGCTGGAGTACCGGAACCTGAGCCTGGAGAGCATAGAGAAACTGGAGCTGGAGGCCACCGTTTGGCATCATGCCAGCGCAGCTCAGAACTCCTTCCTCGGCGGTGTTTTGGTTTCCCTTTCCAACCAAAATCTAGCCCGGCAGCTTGGTATGTCATAATTATTTGAAAATTGGAACCCTTCAATAGTGAATATGGAGAATGCATGATGAAACATGAATGCAGGTATGTCTGAAAAAGGTGTCGGAGAACTTCGAACAACGCTTGGAGGGCTGGTTTCCTCTGAAGAACATCAGCCAAGCGGCTCCCTAGCTGCCCCTTCCACTAAAAACATATGTATACTTTTCAGTGTCTAGTTGCTTTGTCCGCTTCATGCATTTGGCGCACGCTCAACAATCTGTGATAGCGGAGAATTAGAGTGCCTTTGAAGCTTGCCATGCTTATCTTGCATACCTTTAGTCCACGCTGCTGCGAAATTGTAGAAATTAATTCAGCTCTCCTTATTACAATACGTTCAAAAGCCGACCAAATTATCCCTTAACAACCTGTCAAAATATATAAAAAGAATCAAATATTGGTTGGAAGGGCGTTTCGGCTGGTTCTGTACGCAGATGACAAGGGTTTTTCTGCAACCGAGAGCAGAAGGTTCAAAAGAAGGGATAGAAGGAAAAAGAATCTTGGGTAACGATCGTCGAAAGATCTGGGAGCAGCAGAAGATCTGGCCGAACGAAGACGCGCACTGGCACTTCCTCTTCGCTCTCCAGAACCCGCCGTTGACTCACAATTCATTGTTCTTTATTCACGCAAAAGCTTTCCACAATATGTTTTCCACCACGCTCATTAGAACCGTGATTTATTTGGACCAAAAAATTAAATTTAATGAACTGGTGGGCCTGGGGTGTAGCGTGGAGATTCCTTGGGTGACTTTCGGCGTTTGATGGGTGGGAGGGAGATGGACTCGGTCAAGTCCACGTGTTCCGGATCCAACTCTGGCTCATGTAGCTGCGTACCCTCGAACTCAAGCACAACAAACTTCCAATCCTCTACCTCCTTACTCAGCAGTTCGCCCAACTCACCTCTGTACTCAGATAGGAGCTGGAGTCCTCCTTGAAAAAGCTGACAATCTCTGCCTGTAAGATGGTCTATAAATAAGTAGGACGTGAGAAGAGCGCGTGGTAGCGCTGAGGGGCGGAAGGCTGACGGAGCTCCTGGACATC
>JASANA010002513.1:0-12010 GCA_030248095.1 Ptycholaimellus sp. GST1_10
GAACAAAATCAGAACGATGCTTGGTGGCTCAGGTCATTTGTGGCAGCCTGCAGTGCATTGTTTCCCACTTTTCCCTAATGATGCTGCCCCAGCTCCATTATAACTAGAGAACAGTTATTTTTCTAAAATTGCCTCCCATAACTACTACAGCTTATAATCCGAAAAAAATATACAATTAGCAGTTGTGGACATTGCTGCAGTGTGCGAGAAAAATGTGCAAAATTGCAAAACATCCACAGACCCCTCCAAACGTTCTCAGTCAGTTTCCTAACCTCCATTCCGCATAAAGGTTAAGCAGGTTAGCAATGTCAGACAGCCGCATTCCAGAGGCCCCAGACTCTCTCCTGTAGTTTTGCGAAAGCCTCGGCAGCCACTTTCCAACCGTTCCCTCTTCAGGTGTGCTCGGAGGATCGGGATGAGCTGAAGCTGCTGGTCTACAAGCGCCGAGTTCTGCGTGCAGATGTATCACCGGCAATCCTCAACGGCCGTCGACTCATCAGCTGTCCCAACTGTCGTCCATCAGGAGACTCGCCTCCAGGCTCCCCTTAGTCTTCCTCCAAGCCTCCTAATGAAAGCTTGTGAAGTCAGGGCGAGGGCCTTGGGGCACTGGCCAGTCGCTACTACTACGCCACCCACTGCCAGGCGGACGGCTGCCAGAGGGTGGACCGAGCGGATCGAATGGAGTATGCTCAGGGTCTTTTGTGAGGGAGAATGGCTGAGGAGGGGTTGCGGATAGGCTGCGTGCGTGGAGTGTGCAGTGTACCTGTGCCTGGGCTAGCAAGTACGAGGAAGGGCGACCGGACGAGCACGGGGCTGAGTAAAATCGACCATTTCGACGGCGTCAAAGCCACCGTCAATCACATCAAGGTTAACCCTGGGAATACTCATCAAGGCTATTCTTCTCGTCTAATTTTGCCAATTTCTTTAGCCAAATTTTGAGTTCATAAGGTCTAATTTTGATATTTTATTTACCACTTCAGGCATCAAAGGTAAATGTGGAAAACATTTGAGAAGTCATAACACCCTCCCGAACCAAATGTCTGACCCTGAGTCACACTTAGCACAGCGACTGTAGAGTCTTCTGTTTTTCGAAAATTGTTTTCTGAGTTGTTTTAAATAGCATTTGTTATTTTTCTATTTGACTTTCAAAAAACATCTAGAATGATACCAGGAAAAGATGTGTTTGAAATTTGGAGCAGCCCATTTTCTAAGACATTCTTAGAAATATCTCATAGCATCATTTTTCCTTTCAATTAGATAACAATGTCAAACAGTGATTTTTACCAAAACTTTTTATATTTTTTCATAAACATTTTGTTAGGTCTAGGTTATCCTAGGGCGCGACAGCGCCCTATTACGTTATGAATAAGTAATAGAAGGCTTGCATGGTTGCATGTCCCCGAATTGATTGGAAGACTGATTGATTAATACCTTAGGACATATATACATCAATCAAAAGCTCACAGTCTGCTCCAGATGACAAAATTCTTGAAATTTTGATTTAGGCCTCTGAATTTTAATAAATAACTAAAATATAACTGAAATATATAGAAGGGAAACTGCGCAGATTTTTATAAACTGATGCTCAGGTTAGTTTCAATGCGAAAGGGTAACTGCACAGATTTTTATGAACTGATGGTCAGGTTAGCTTGCGTGCAATAGGTTTTTAATAGCTGTTTGTTTTAACTATGGCGCAATGTTGCTTTTTAAGTCCATTTTTTAACTGTTTGAGACTTTGTTCATGTGGGAAGTAAAGATGTTTTCCACATGACCAAGATCTAGACAAGATTAAGATGCTAAAGCATGAGCAGCTCACCGAGCCGGCAGGGATTTTTTTTTCACGAGGTTTTTGAGGCAGCCATAGCTCTATGAATATGATAGCGATAAAACAAGCGATTTCAGGCCACCATTCAAAATTGTCTGAGTCTCTTCTTTCGAACGGTGGGCTCAAAGTTGCGCTATGGGCGAAAATAGCCGGAGCTAGAGGCATTTGTATGAGGGTAGTTTTTGGAAAACAGGCCTACTGTGTACATTGTTAGCCTGCTGGCAAGGGGTCATTGCCAAAAATGACCCTCAGAAAAACGGCCCTAGCTCCGGCTATTTTTGCCATAGCGCAACTTTGAGACCACCGTTCGAAAGAAGAGACTCAGACAATTCCAATGGTGGCCTGAACGTTGTGCTAGCTATAATATTCATAGAGCTATGGCTGCTCAAAAACCTCGTGAAAAAAAATCCCTGCCGGCTCGGTATGAATTGTCAATCATCAAAAAGAACTAGACTAGGTGTGCCAAATCGAGACAAATTTTGATTTAAATTTAAATCTTTTTTGAGTTAAAATTTTAACAGGTTCATCTACAAAATCCACTGATCATTCATAAGCAGGCGGCGATTTTGGCATAAAGGGGACAAAAAATAATGAAATATAAAATAGAAAATATAACTAGTAAAAAAAATATGTTCAACTGTAATTTAATGCTTTGAAGTTAAATCGAACAAGTTTTTCTAGATTTATGGGCATGATGATAAAATTATAAATTGACGAAATAAATCGGAACTAAATAAAAACAAATAAAATAGAAATTTAATCATAATTAGCTAAGGTGAAGTTAAATTTTGCTGGCATTCTAAAAATGACCAATTTTTACTATTTAGTCTGAATCAAGCTTCAATTTTGACGTGTTTTAATGCTGTAACAGGCTTACAATAATAATTTAGAAAAGTTCAGAAATAACTTCTCATTTAAGCCAAAACTAAAGGCGAAACTAAAACTGGAATAATCTAGGTAAAAGAATTCCTGCCATAAATTGCCGCCTGCTTATGAATGATCAGTGGATTTTGTAGATGAACCTGTTAAAATTTTAACTCAAAATAGATTTAAATTTAAATCAAAATTTGTCTCGATTTGGCACACCTAGTCTAGTTCTTTTTGATGATTGACAATTCATAAGCTGCTCATGCTGTAGCATTTTAGTCTTGTATATAACATCCGTTTTTCGAGCAGTTTAAAAAAACGCCAAACGCAAACGGGAGGCTTTTTGTTAAGCAAAAAATTGGGAAACTAATTTTAGCGTACATTTTGAAAATTCAAGCTAAATACATTTCTTGATCTGTATTCGTTTATTGTGGATGTAATGTAGTTACCAACTTAGTTTTAGCGTTTTTGTGGGAACATTTGATATTGGTTTTCTTCACACCAATCTATGGATTGCTTTAGAACAAGAAATGGTATCGTGAATTCAATTCCTTTAAGAATATAAATCTGTACTGGATACCTCACAATTTTTCATTTTCAAAATAAATTTTAACTATCAAAAAAGTCGTAACTCGCTTTCGTTTGACAGTGATCAAGTGACCAAAAGTCTTTGGTGAAAACGTTTCGTTTCGAAATCGTGAAATGCAGAAAAAGTGGAGAACGTTACAAAGGAAGTTCAAGAGCGGGTGAAGGCTAGGTTGTCTGGAACGGTTGGGCCTATTTTGTATAGCAATCCATTCGAAGGATAATCTGAAAAGAAAATGAAGGAGAAAGGGCTGACAGAGTGGAAGTAGAAGTTTGGCCTGGAAGGGGACGAGTTGGATGAAGTTGAAACGGCCATCAGCAGCTCCGCTGCTGCCAAACTCAGCAGCGACGTTCAATTTTCATCAATTTCGCTCCAGCATTTACTTCATTTGAATTCAGCTGATGAAAAGCGCTAGTTGAATTGCAAGATTGGACTGGTTTAGGTTCTCGGGGATCGAAGCAACGCTAGCCCGCTGGACAGACCAGTTTCAGAGCTGGCCGATCAGCTATTCTAGCAAGTCGCATCTTCAATGGCACGCATTTCTTTCAATAATTCTAGCTTCAGCTGTTGAACTATTATAGTGCTTGTAAACGACTAATACATTTGAAATGTAATAAGCTGATGATTTCGAACCTTTGGGAAGATCTATTTGTTGCGAGGCATTGGAGGAGGACAAGAAAATTGGCGCTTCGGTGGGAGTTCAGGTGTCTTCTGGCAAAGACTACACTCAGGTCATTCAAGGTGGTGTCTGTCAGCTATCCGATCCCAGAAAAAGATTTGAAGAGGAATTTAGGGCGGCTGGCGGTGATCGGGAATGCTTTTGGCAGGGCGGACTGCATAGAGCTGTGGTCACCGGAGGAAGGACTGGATTCGGTGCTGCTGCCCTGGGCTGAGCCGAGATGGGACTGTGCGGCGGTGCGCCTGGGCGATAAGATTCTCATCTGCGGAGGGCAGGAGGTGGGCAGTGGTCGACAGCTGACGACGAGCGAGTTCTGGAGCCCCCACGGAAGCCGCCCGGGACCTCGCTGTCAGGGCCAGCCCAAGGACGTGGCTTGGGCGGTGGTGGAGGGGCAGGGAGCCGTCAGCCTCCAGTACCAGGAGGATCGGGCCAGCATCTTCAGCCTGGCCGAGGGGCAGTCGAAGTGGCAGTTCCTCTCCAGCACCCAGCCGTGCTTGAGTAACTGCGAGCGGATGGCTGCCTTGGACAACCGGCTCTACATCTGTCACCCTCACCAGCGCTCTGCTTGCATCCAGCAGCACAGCCTCGGCGTCGCTGGCGCTTCCACTACGCTACTGAACGCACATGGCCTTCGCGATCCCTTCTGCCTCTACGCCTTCCAGCGCAGCCTCTACCTCATCGACAGAGACAGCTGTCCGAACCGCCTCTTCCGCTACGAGCCCAGAGAGCGTCAGGCTACGGAAGTGGAGACGGGGCCCACCGAGCGCCAGCTCTGCAGTCTGGTCGAGCTCAACGGGCGTCTCTGGGCCATCGCCATCAACGGAGCCACGTCCAGCATCGCCTTCAGCTTCGAGGAGCGCATGGGCCAGCTTCTCCCACACGCCAAGCCTTTTTCTCTCTTCCTATCATGGCCTAGCACCCGTCGTAGTCTGTTGTTGCAATAATGTAGCAGATGTAGCTCTAGTCTATAATTTTGCAATTATGTTTTCTTCCTCTTCAGCTATCCCTGGCTCAGGCACATCTAACAGTCGGTTTCTGAATTTTGAAAAGGAGTTCTCAAACTAGTTTTCGACTTGCACTCGCCTTGTCTTGCGATTTCTCCTTGCATTGGCATCTTTTAGAATCGCGCTGTTCACTCGAATAGCACAAAAGATTTATGCAAGCACGGCCTACTGCAAGCAAAAGCCACAACTACTACATAGGAGGATGCGGCGGCATCATCATCCTGGCAGTGTCGGGCGGCACGAAATGCGGCGGCGGTCCCATGAAAGGGTCGAAGGCGGGCGGTCCAGGGTAGCCGGGTGGCATGGCCCCCGCATCGCATTCCGCCTTGGAAGCTGCCGCCTTCTCAGCAGCCTAGAGCAAAGGCCAGTCTAGCTGGACAAAGCTGGTCAGATGAGCCAAAATAACCTGAGCAGCTGTGCGAGGAGGTGGGGCAGTTGTGGCGGTGTTTGAGACAGGGGTGGGAGAAGATGAGGAAGTAGAGGGCATGTTGGGCACTTTAAAGGAGCCCAGTCGCGAGACCACAGAATAGTTGCCAGTGATGTTTGCAGTGGCGGATATAGGATTTTGGTTCGGTTCAAAGTTTTTTCAATATTTCGTATCTAGATGCACACGAAGCGCGCAAAAACTTTCAATCTAAATTGCAAAAAAAGCGCCAAATAATTTAAAAAATTCGCAAATTCGGTATGAAATTTGCAAATTTTTCGCGAAGCGGAACATTTTTTTGAAACCAGGCTCTAAAAACTCAAAAATGGACAAATATATTGGTTAATTCTACTATATTAGTCTTCGCTTGTGCTGCCTGTGAATGGGTCTAGGAACGGATTGCCACGGACTAGATTGCCCCGGAACGGATTGCCACGGACTGGATTGCCACCGGAACAAATTGCCACCGGAACGGATTGCCACCGGACTGGATTGCCACCGGAACGGATTGCCACTGGAACGGATTGCCACCGGACTGGATTGCCATGGACTGGATTGCCACCGGACTGGATTGCCCCCTTTTTATGAAAATTTTCAGATGGTTTGTCGAGCTTATGCGAAAACTCCTTTCCTAGACCAAGTTATGGTCAAAAACCTAAATTTAGTTAATATTTTTGGTAAAACCAGTAAAATCAAATTGACAGCATATTTTGAGCCACTATGCCACGAAAATGATTTCGGGTTTACGCACACTGTTAAACGCATTGGACCTGACAGGCAAGATCCTATCAAAATATTGACAATGCTTCAAATTGGCAATGTCCAGAACTATTTTACAAATTCATTTTAAATCACTTTTTTTAACAATTCCTCAATTTAGGGTTCTCAATGTTTTGAAAATTTTAGTCTCAAATAAAGGAAAACATTGAGCAGGAGGGTGGTGAGGTGAAGGTCCTTAACATAAGTCCTTAACATAACAAACAAACAAACATAAGCAATTTATTTGGTGGCAATCCAGTCCGGTGGCAATCCGTTCCGGTGGCAATTTGTTCCGGTGGCAATTCAGTCCGTGGCAATCCGTTCCGGGGCAATCTAGTCCATGGCAATCCGTTCCTCAACCCCCTGTGAATGCCGAACAACCCAGCAAAGCAGGGCAGTCAGAGCTCCGGAGACCGAAGAACATTGGCACGTAGCCTAGCATAGCCTGGCTAAGAGGCAAAATCACTGGTTTTACGAATTTGTCTATGACCTAGCTTATGGAAAAAGCAAGGTGAAGTAAGCTAAATAAAACATAAATAGTGCTGGCCGGAGGACACCCCGCTGCCCCGAGGACATCCGCAATTGATGTTTTTTGCTTCTTTTTAGCTTTTTTGTAATTTTGACTTTAACCATGACGTGAGTAACAAAAAGGCAAAACATTCGACATCTGCGCAATCGCCCTCTCTTCCCCTACAGCAAACACTGCCCGAAGTTGCATCACCTAGAACGGTTGCACAAGATCAGGCCTGAAGAATGCCGAATGAAAAATCTGAGCCTCCCGCCAAAAAGCCCAAGCTCTCTGTTCCGGATTGCTATGCGAAGAGCAGCGATGTGAACAACTTCCGTCTCATCGTGAAGGGGCAGACGCTCTGGGTTTGCAAGGTTGGCCCCTGCAGTGCATTCGATGCAGAAAAAGAAGAAAGGCTCTTTTGCAGGAGAAGTTGGCAGGAGCCAGCCCAGTCTTGGATCGCCTGGTCTTCGGCGGCTTCGATGAGGCCAAGAACGGCTACGCAACGCTTCCAGAGCAAAAGTTGGCTCATCTCGTGACTCTTGAAATTTCTACACTGCAGTAAGAGCCCCTATTGCAGAAACTACACTGGAAGCCCCTATTTGCAGGCTTACTTTAGTGTAAACCTTTCGTAGGCTCGTAAGCATTAACTTCGGTGCAAAACCTTTAGTTTTGCCTTAATATGGAATCTTGTGAAAAGCTGTCAGAGATGGAGGTCCATTTTCTGGCCTAATTTAGAGCACACCTATCGTGGGCGTTCATTCTGGACCAAATATTTCAGATTTGCCTTCATATTAAATCTTGTGATAGGCTGTCGGAGGTGCTAGCCTTTCTGGTGTGGCTGGATCGGGGGGAGTTGCTGGAGGGACGCAGCTACTCAGAGGCGGGCAAGATGCTGCGGTTGGGGGACGAGGACCTGCTGGGTCTGGCCGAACTGGGACGAGAGTGGCAGGTGCAAAGCCTCCTCGACGACCTGCACCACTACCGCTCCCTCGAATTCAGCTCCGGTTATCTGGACTGCCCAGAAGCAGAGGGTATCATTTGATGGCATTTGAGGAAGGGGAGGCAAGGAGAAGACGCTGATCCTCTATGAGCTGACGCAGATGAGCGACTGTCTGCCGGAGTTGGGCAGACTGGGTCGGTGGAAGCTGCCGCGGCTGATAGTCAGGAGCAATATAAGCCTGGCGGAGCTGGAGGAGAGGACGCCGGCTGGAGAACTGGAGCCCGTGTTCGGAGCCTGGGCGGACGAAATCGCGGCCATCGGCAGCCAGCTGATGCAGCTGTCGCGCTACCGACTGCCAAATCGACCCAACAGAAGTTTTCAGCCCTTGCCCATAAAATGCTTCATCAAAAAAACTTAATAAACAAAAATAAAATTAAATTAAAAATTTACAAAAATTCATCGAAAAAACTTTAGTAAAAAATCAGATTTAATTAAAAAAAAAATAAAATTCATCGGAAAACAATAAATAAAGATTGGCGCACCTAGCCATAAGACGCTTCGGGCTACTTCTTATAAATATTTTAATTGTTGGCCCAGCCTTTCCCCAACTTCTTCTCATAGCCAACCGTTGACAGACAAGCCGGAACTGCTGCAGTGCCTACTCCTGGCCAGTGTGTCGAAGCTGAGCGAAGAGCAGGAGCAGGGCCTCTTCCAAACCGCCCTGGACTACGGCATCAGCGAGACGGAGTTGGGCGATGTCAAACTCGGCTTTCGCCTTCGCATGTGCCAGGTTTTCGTTTGTTCATTTGCAAGCAGTTTAATTTCAGTGGCTTTCAGTATTTTCTGGACCTTGCCGACCGCTTTCGTCCTTAGTTGAACTGCTCCATGGGGCCTGGTCTTGGATTTGGGTGGATTTCATTGTTTCGGCTGCATTTCTGTTTTGCGTGTTGATACTGGTGTGGACTGCGTTTTTGACTTCTCTTCATGTTCGGTTTACGGAGGAAAAGGACGAAGTTTAGTAGTTTATTACGGCTAACAATTTAATGAAATTTTCCAATTTTTGCGCGGCCGAAGGCTGCCTGGCGCGGAGGGCATGGCAGTCAGAGCTCCGGAGGCCGTAGGGCTTGGGTGCGGAGGCCCCGGAGCGTAGCCTAGCATCCATTTTATAACTTGGGTATTGCGCTTCGAATGACACCACATACAGCCTTCCACGACCATTATTTCCTGTACTTTTGGTACACATGTAATTTTGTCAACAATATGGATATCCGATTTTGAAGCTCTGTAATCCTACTTGGCAAGCGAGTCCACAAAGTGCTCAACGTGGCCGTGTGGAACCCTGCTGGGACCTTTAAACCCTAAGAGCTCGGCCATGCAGGGTTCGTGGTTGGCTCACAAATTAAAAAAAACCATATTTTTGCTAGTTTCCGAAAAGTCATTTTTGCGTTTAGGCACATAGGTTTAGGCATTTCAGCTCGGTATTAGACCGTAAAAAATTGATCAAACAGGTTTGGTATGTTGATATTTTTTGTAAAGCAAAGAATAAGGATTCCGAGGATGTCTTTAGATTTTCAAAACTCCTTCATGGGGTTGAGTTATGAGACAAAACGTAAAAAAGGCAAATATTAAGGAAAATTTACGTCAATTTTTTAAAATGGCCATAACACGGGAACCAAAACGAATTGAGCAAAAAGAAGGCCATTTCCAAGTGTGCCTTTCTTGGGGCTATAACCCTGGCACAAAACCCCAAAACCCGTGGTCATGGCATTTTTGACCCTTACAGACAGGCCCTCTTAATCTTAGACAAACTAAATCGTTGTTGACCTTCGAAAATACCCAACCTCAGAGAAAAGCAAACAATACCCTTATTGATTGTAAAGCAAGATTACACAGCAGGGGAGTAGAGCTTCGAAAAAAATTATCTGATCAGGCTTATCGTCAGATTAATCAGTGTGCATAAGAGTCAAATAGAATAAATAGGCGCTGGTGGGTCAGAAGAATTTCCATCCACCCCCAACTGCCAAGTCGTCGACCCGCATCTTACAAGGGATAAGTTTCAGTCCAGCATGCGCTTGTACGTGGGAGCTGTACGAAAGGCCTCCTCTTCCCTTATTCCTCCCATTCCCCTTACGGCTAAAAAAGAAGCCAGAACAAGCTCCTGGATGGCTCTCACAACGCTGCGATGACTAATAGTAGAATTAACCAATATATTTGTCCATTTTTGAGTTTTTAGAGCCTGGTTTCAAAAAATGTTCCGCTTCAAAAAATTTGCAAATTTCATACCGAATTTGCGAATTTTAAATTATTTGGCGCTTTTTTTGCAAATTTAGATTGAAAGTTTTTGCGCGCTTCGTGCGCATCTAGATACGAAATATTGAAAAAATTTTGACCCAAATACCACCCGAACCAAAATCATATATCCGCCACTGCAAACATCACTGGCAACTATTCTGTGGCCTTGCGACTGGGCTCCTTTAAAGTGCCCAACATGCCCTCTACTTCCTCTTCCTCACCCACCCCTGCCTCAAACGCCGCCACAACTGCCCTACCTCCTCGCACAGCTGCTCAGGTTATTTTGGCTCATCTGACCAGCTTTATCCAGCTAGACTGGCCTTTGCTCTAGGCTGCGGAGAAGGCGGCAGCTTCGAGGCGGAATGCGATGCGGGGGCCATGCCACCCGGCTACCCTGGACCGCCCGCCTTCGACCCTTTCATGGGACCGCCGCCGCATTTCGTGCCGCCCGACACTGCCAGGATGATGATGCCGCCGCATCCACCTATGCAGTTGTTGTGGCCATTGCTTGCAGTAGACGATGCTTGCATAAATTTTTTCTGCATCTCGAGTCAACAGCGCAATTCTAAAAGATGTGAATGCAAGGAGAAATCGCAAGACAAGGCAAGTGGAAATCGAAAACTAGTTTGAGAACTCCTACTCAAAAATTAAGAAACCGAGTGTTAGATGTTCCTGAACCAGGGATAGCTGAAGAGGAAAAAACATAATTGCAAAATGATAGACTACAGCTACATTTGCTACATTATTGCTACAACAGACTACAGCGCAACGACGGGTGCTAGGCCTTCATAGGAAGAGATGAATGGCTTGTCGTGTGGGAGAAGCTGGCCCATGCGCTCCTCGAAGCTGAAGGCGATGCTGGACGTGGCTCCGTTGATGGCGCTGGCGATGGTCCAGAGACGCCCATTGAGCTCGGCCAGGCTGAAGAGCTGGCGGTTAGGGGGCCCCGCGGCCACTTCCGTTGCCTGACCCTCTCTGGGCTCGTAGCGGAAGAGATGGTTCGGACAGCTGTCTCTGTCGACGAGGTAGAGACTGCGCTTGAAGGCGTAGAGGCAGAGGGGATCATGGAGGCCATCTGCATTCAGCAGCACAGTGGAAGCGCCAGCGGCCCCGAGGTAGTGCTGCTGGATGAAAGCAGAGCGCTGGTGAGGGTGACAGATGTAGAGCTTTTTGTCCAAGGCAGCCATCAGCTTGCTGTGACGCGGGCAGGAGAAGCATGGCTGGGTGCGGTAGAGGAACTGCCAGTGCGACTGTCCCTCGGCCAGGCTGAAGATGCTGGCCTCATCCTCGTGGTACTGGACGCTGTAGGCCTCCTGCCCCTCTAGCACCGTAAGACCCACGTCCCTAAGCTGTTCCTGACAGCGGGGTCCCGGGCGGCTCCCGTGGAGGCTCCAGAACTCGCTCGTGGTCAGCTGTCGTCCACTACTGGCCGCATCCTTCCCTCCGCAGATGAGGATCTCCTCGCCCAGGCGCACTGCCCCACAGTTCCATCTCGGCTTATCCCAAGGCAGCAGCAGCGAATCCAGCCCTTCCTCCGGCGACCACAGCTCTACGCAGTTCCCCCTGCCAAAAGCATTCCCGAACACCGCCAGCCGCCCTAAATTACTCTTCAAATCTTATTCTGGAATCAGATAGCGGACAGACACGACCTTGAATGACATGAGTGTAGTCTTTGCCAGAAGACACCTGAACTCCTACCGAAGTGCCAATTTTCTTCTCCTCCTCCAATGCCTCAAAACAAATAGATCTTCCCAAAGATTCGAAATCATAAGCTTATTACATTTCAAATGTATTAGTCGTTTACAAAGCACTATAATAGTTCAACAGCTGAAGCTAGAATTATTGAAAGAAATGCGTGCCATTGAAGATGCGACTTGCTGGAATAGCTGATCGGCCAGCTCTGAAACTGGTCTGTCAGCAGGCTAGCATTGCTTCGATCCCGGAGAACCTAAACCAGTCCAATCTTGCAATTCAACTAGCGCTTTTCATCAGCTGAATTCAAATGAAGTAAATGCTGGAGCGAAATTGATGAAAATTGAACGTCGCTGCTGAGTTTGGCAGCAGCGGAGCTGCTGATGGCCGTTTCAACTTCATCCAATTCGTCCCCTTCCAGGCCAAACTTC
>JASANA010002516.1:0-17350 GCA_030248095.1 Ptycholaimellus sp. GST1_10
AGCTTGGCGAGGGTGGGCTGTCGGGCCATTTTATCGAAGGCTGCTCTGAAGTCCACGGCACAGAGGAGGCTGCGGGAGGCTGGTTTGGGGCTGGAGATGCCGTCGAAGATGGGCTGGGCGATGGCGGCTAGGGCGTCCGAGGTGGACCGGCCGGCGCGGAAGCCTGACTGGGATTCGGGGATGAGGCCAACTGGGCCCTCCCAGGCTTGGAGCCTTGCCAGGATCATGGATTCGGCGATCTTAGCTGGGACGGATAGGAGGCTGACTGGGCGGAAGCAGCTGGGTGAGGAGCCGGGTTTTCCCCTTTTGAGAATGGGGATGATGGTGGCTGTGCGCCAGGCGCTAGGGACTCGGGCTTCCTTGAGGCTGCGGTTGATGAGGGAAAGAAGGGCTGACTTCCCTGCGGCAGGTAGCTCCACGAGCTGGGCGGGGAAGATGCCGTCGGGGCCGGGGGCCTTGCCGGACATCTTAGAGAGGGCGCGGCTGAGTTCCCAGGGGGCGAAGGGCGCAGAGGCTTCAGGGAGGATGCCTGCTCTGATGTGGGAGCGAACGGCGGTGTAGGCTGCTTTGCTGGCCTGGCGGGGGATGGAGAGGTGGGAGACGGAGGCATAGTGGGCTGCGGCTAGGTTGGCCTTGTGGGGGTCCGTGGTGGCCTTGGTTTGGCCTTTGGAGAGAGGGAGGTCTGGGAGGCGCTGCTTTACCCTGCCGTCCATCGCCCTAATAACCCCGAAGACCTTAGAGATGTCCTGTTGGGGGTCAAGGGTGGAGGCGAAGTCCCTCCAGGTCCTTCGTTTCTCATCCCGGTAGCAGGTGTCAGCGGCATCTCTGGAGTCCTGGTAGGCCTGCCGAGTGGCGTCGGAGGGGGAGCGTTGGAAGGCCCGCAGCTTGTCCCTGCAGCTCTTGCTGGCTACCTTGCAGGCAGCTGTCCACCAGGGCTTCCTGGCTTTGGGGGCTCCATTGGGGCAGCAGTGGGTGAGGGCGGATGAGAGGAGAGCCGAGAAGGAATGAATGGCTGCCTCCAGGGAGTTTGAGTGGGGGTCGAAGGAGGTGAGGGAGTGGCGCAGTTCTTCTCGGTAGGCTGGCCAGTTGGCTTTGCGAAGGCAGGGGCGGGGTGGCGGGCGGGGGTCCATGGCTGCTGCGCCTTCCACGGTGATGAGGGCAGGGAGATGGTCGGAGCCGATGGTGTCGAGAGTGGTCCAGGTACAGATGGGAGCTAGACGGGCAGAGGCAAAGGCAGCGTCTGGGGCGGATCCCTTGGCAGAGTGGGAGTCGAATCTTGTGGCGGCGCCAGTGTTGAGGACAGAGAAGGAGTGCGTGGTGGCCCAGGAGCTGAGGTCTTCTCCGTGGTCATCTGTCTCTTCCCAGTCTGGATCCCAGGTAGGGTGGTGGGCATTGAAGTCCCCGGCGAAGATGGCGTAGCGAGGGGAGGGCCAGTGAGGGGTGTGGAGGGAGGCGTCCCTGGTGTCTGTTCCCCCGCGGGCTGGAGGGCGGTGGATGTTGATGAGTGAGATAGGAGGGAGGTGGAGAGGGCGGATTCGTGTGCCTTGCCATTCGGTGGCAGCGTTTGGAGGGAGAGGGGAAGCGAGGGGCTCGTAGGGGAGGCCGGCCTTGACCAGGGTGATCAGGCCGCCGTGTGGTGCACCCGCCGCCCCTCTGTGGATGACTCTGTCGAGGCGGAGGCAGGAGAAGCCGGGGAAGGAAGGAGTGTTGAGACGAGGGGAGAGCCGAGTTTCCTGGAGGAGGGCGACGTCGACCTTGAGATCTGCGAGGAGCTTGCGTAGGTAGGGGAGGCGGGCGCGGAGACCATTGAGGTTGAGATGGAGTATTCGAAGGGCTGGGTGGGCTTGGGTGGGAGGGCGACGGCGGCCTTGGTGTCCGCGTTGAGGCCGGACTTGGAGCGGGGGGCCAGGATGGGGGTGGATGTCGCCTGAGATGAGGAGGATTAGGCGCAGAGCTTGCTCAGGCAGCATGGAGCTGCGCCTGCCCGAAAAAACGCCGGGCTGTCGTCGACTTTCGGAGATGAACTCCGGGGGGGTCGCCAGGAGCGCTGTCCTGGCTCGGGAACTTGGCACCCAGAGGGTGGCACCTGCCGTCGCTTGAAGGCGTCCCGTGTTGGCAGATTGATGATGTCCTCGATGGATCGGTTGGTGTTGGTGATGTCCGCGAGGTGCTCCTGGCGGTTTGTCGCCTCCACCTCTTCCCACACACGTTGACGCTCCTCATCCTCTGCCTCAGCTTGGGCATGGGCGGTGACTTCTTTGCAACGAGTATCCTCCTCGAGGCAATCCTCCACCTTCTCAAGCTCGATGGCGGCATGGCATAGGTCGACCTTGGCCTGCTTCCGCTCATCCTCTGTTGTGGCATCCCGGGTGTTGATGGCATCATAGGCGAGATGGGCGTCCACCAAGCACTGCTGCCAGAACAGCTTCTAGGAGATGCCAGACTGCTGTTGGTGCTCCAGGACTAGAAGGCGCTGATCTGGCAGTCCTGAGCCTGTGTCATCTAGCGTCCCCAACTCCGCCTCTTTGTCTTCTTGCTCTCCTTCTTGCTCTTCTTGCTCCAGGTCCACCTTGTCCGGTGGTCCATGCATGGGGCTGAGATTGTTGGTGATGACCATGAGCTGCAGCATGGCCTTGCGGATGAAGGAGTAGGCGCAGCTGGAGTTGGGGTAGAGCTTCTGGTCGAAGAGCTGCTTGACAAAGGGGCGTGGCTTGCACTCGTTAGAGATCTCACAGTGCGGACATGTGTAGCGAGGGAGTATGTTGCTGGGGTCAATGCGGAAGGAGCGGAAGGCATGGAGGGCAGTTTTGTAGAGGGTGGAAGAGGCTGAACCGCTGGGGACGAAGTGGGCGCCTGCTCCACTGATGCAGAGGATCTTGTCGCACTGCTGGCAGCGGAGCTGGGTGGAGTGATGGGAGTTGACTGGGCAGACGAGGTTGTCGCAGGGAGCATCGTCCAGGACCATGCAGGAGTGGGTCTGCTGGGAGATGAGGATGCTCTTTGGTTAAGTCCATGTCGGAGTCGAGGTGGATGAAGTAGGAGAGGAAGGAGAGGTTGAGGCACCTGGGCTAAGCTGTCGGAGCAAAGTAAAGTTGCTGTGGCAGGCGCTCTCACCGATGACCTATCCCCTGGCTATACAGGTTCCATTCAACGCTGTCGGGGTGGAAGGAGGAGGTTGGAGTGGGGATGATGCAATCCTAGGACCCGATGGCGTTGGCGATGAGTGCGAGGTGATTGGGGGCGGTGTGGACGAGCTTCTTGCTGAGGTTGGAGGGCTTGGAGATGCGGAAGATGATCGCGGTGTCGGGCAAGGCCAAGAACTCCGCCACTCAGGGCTTCTCGAAGGGTCCAAAGCGAGGCAAGGAATAGAGAGAGAGTGTGTGAATGCAGCAGAGGCAGGGGCGAGCTGTGTCTGGGGATTGGGCGGGAAGAGCCAGGAGACAATGAGCATAGGGTGTACGAAGTGCGGGTGGCGGGAGGCAACTCCCAAGCGGAAGGCTACCGTTCCACGCTCACCATGCACTCCCCCACCCCGACAAATACTATTAACATAATACTATCAATATATAAATAAAAAGTAAGATAGAAATCATATAAAAAACTCGTCTACAACAATTTCAAACTTTACAACAAAATTGATTATTAATGATAAGTCACGATTTGTGTGGACGAGATTTGATATCCTTTGGAAATTCAACATAAGTGTGCAATTCATTAGCAAAGCAAATGTTCTTGTCATCGTCTTGGGTTTCATCTATGATTGGATCAGTGATTTTTTTTAAATTCTTTTGAAATTGAGCGAAAACTTGGAATGTCCTTGGACTTCATTGTGTCTGACATTTTAAGTTCTAGCTGTGTTTGAAGCATTTGAATATCAGCTGGTATAAAATGTACCTTGTACTGAGGTTTAACCCTAAATTGGGACCAAGCAGTTTGTTCATGTTAAGCAATTTAGGAATGCTAAAAACTCTTTCGACCACCATCCAAAAGGGCATACCAATGCTTTTGATTGCATGTGCACATTCTGATACTGTGGCCACAGTTGTACAATTAATGCCCATAATGCAGTCCAGAGCTAAAAGACCGGCATCTGCTGACGTTGTGCCTGATTCAACATTGCAAACTATAATATGTCCATTAAGCTCTCGAACAAACATACCCGAAGGCAGTTGACCTTGCAATGTAGGACAAAATAATCGGCATTGTACATCTTTACACGCTTATTCTGGAATAGTTGAGAAGCTTCTGCAGTAAGCTTTTCACGGGCCACACGTATGTTAACTTTTTGTTCACTTATATGTGTCAATATCTCTTCTGCGTCTGATCCATGTTTGACAGGTTTATCTGCAACCGAAATGACAATATCGTGTCTAAAAAGTCCCGTATCAATAGTTGCACTGTACACAGACCCATCAATATTCAAATGAATATGCTTTTTAGCAGCAAACGTCTGAATTGTTATGGTCAATTCTTGTTCATTTCCTGAAGGGTAATGCCGAATAAACATGCAGTCAATTGTATGAATGCGGTATTGATGGCATATTCCTTTCATAAATTGAGAATAGCTGGAACACATGACACCATTGTTTATAAGTATCCGATCACCAGGTTGTAAACGTTTTTCAGCTACTGAGCATGGTTTGACAACACGCACTAGGAATCCATTGAATCATTCTCCTTCCAGTATTACACAAATGGAACACCCAAGAGCTTGGCCTATCATCCGTGGAATTTTTGTTGTTACAACCAAAGTAGGCATTTATGCTACCACTTTTCAGCATGGAGATTTCTGAGGTTAAAAACCTGGTAATTACTCAATCAATGTATTTAATTATTTTACGGATTCTCTCTGACATAATAATATTTTTATTACTGTATACAGAAAGTAATGTAACAAGGTGTAGTTTATTTAACGTGTAGATGTGTTGCAATCTGAATTCCTTTTTATGGATGTGTGGATAAATAGCAATATGTAAATGCGAATAAGTAATGGTATGCAGTTTCTACAGAAATATGTATTAATATTCTTCTACAGCAATATGTATGCAATATGCAATATATATCCGCAGAAAGTTGGGATGATAGTCATATTGTTGCAGCAGTGTGCTGACAGTAAGTTGTATATATAGTCATCTAGCCAACATAACCTCAAAATCATTTAGCATCAGAAGCCTGATTGATTGTTGTCATCCTTTTTGACAGGTATAATGACGCAAAACACTATGGTGACCTCTAACATATATCCATTGTATCAATTATATTTATTATTTCACAATACACATGCATGAACATTTGATTTTCAAAAGGATTTCATAACTAATTTCGACAAATATATGGCGCGCTAACACGCCACATAACATTACCATTCAGGGGAAAAAGTTTGTTCAAATCTGTTGAGAGTACGCCCTTTCCCAGCATACCCCATTTTTAATACTCTTTACCCAAAAACTTATGCTTCAATTGCTCCAATACCGGATCCACCCAGTTAGATGTTCGTAAAACAAATTTTGTCCAAATCCCAAAAGTCCAAAAGTTTGTCCAAATCCCAGCATAACCCACTTTTAACCTTCTACCCAAAAAAGTAATGTTTCAGATGCTCTGGGGCTGATTCCACCCCTCCATCTCTTCCTAAAATATTGTTACCTTTCAGGGAAAACAATTTTGTCCAATTCTGTTGAGAATTAAGTCTCCCATGGGATCCCCCAAATAAAGAACCCCGAGAACATTTCCCCCATCGATGTTCCCCCCATTGAGGTTCCCCGCACGCAATTACACCAGCAAAAAGTGTGAACAAAGTTGTGTAGGACTAAAACGGTAAAAAGGTTGCTTGGGGGCAAAATTAGGCGTCATAATCATAGTTGAATAAACAAAGGCGTCAAAACCGACACCTAGTTTCTTCCACATTACGCTTCACCTATTATTACCTTTCTTCAAGACTTACACTTAGTGACTGACTCACTGACTAATATATCCCCACACACCGTTATTTAACTCGTCCTATACTGCGTCGAAGTCCTATTAACCAGAGAACGAGTGAGAGCAGTGTTGTGAGGATAGGTAAGTCACTATAGTAGATAAACTTTCATGCGGACACACTAGGTTTCAGCCTGTCTTGGACATGGCGTAGGAGAAGCGGGTCAGGGACTTGGAGCTGGAGCAGTTGTAATATGGGAAGTGGGCCTTAGACTTGTAGTGGGAGGAGTAGTGGGAGCTGCTGGGGCAGGACTTATGAAAAAGGAATGCTTGACTGCTGTTGTCTGCTGCATATTTTAATTTTTCAATTAGGTCCAGCATTTACACTAAAATACATCGATAATAGACTAACTAGTGGGCTGCTTGGAGCCAAACCACAAAGCGCTCCACGATGCCCGCAGGAACGGGGGCTAGACAACACTCAACATCGCCCTCACCTCCTTCAATCATGCAAAGCTTAACACAACCTTCAACTTAGGTGGGCTGACAGCAGTGCTGGCCACCTTCACAGGAAAGCTGGTGGCTCCGGTGAAGGCCAAAGTAATGATGACATCGCTGCTGCTGGATTTAGGCGCCCCTGTTCAGCAGGGTCCACGAGGACATGACCTCGGCACTGGGTCTACGGGGGCTGCTGCCGTGAAACATCACTGTTTTCAGGAACAGGGGTGATGCGTCCAGTGTGGGTGGGGGCTGTGGGAAGATATGGCTTTTGGTTACAGTTAAATGTTTACCATGTGACACTCATCTGTCAAGCGGGACACATACATGGTGGCGCCCACGAGGGGAGGAGAAAGTGGGGGAGCTCCAGGCATTGATATTTGCTGAATTCTCGGGCACCTTTCATGTTCCCTGGCCCCTCAAAGAGTATGCAAGCTTTGGCCACAAGTGCTGGGGCGAGGTTGAGGGACATATCAACCACTGGTGGAGGAGGAACAGGAATGTTGATATGCGGAGTTACTGGACCAGTCCAGTGAAGGTGTCATCAAGTGGGCCGTGTGTTTACTGCCACTGGGCCAACTGCTGCATCACCTGCCACACTTTCCCACCAAAGGACCTAAAATCCGCCCAGTCGTGGATGCGTAAATAGCCTGCCGCAAGCCCCAGTGCTGCCTCCACAGCTTCAAAGATCAAGGGCTAAGTCTGATAACGGATCTTTTGCAGGCCCATCTGCACGTTTGGGAGTTGCAGTTTATGTCGGCAGACATGCACCGTTGGCAATGGTTGACAATGGTGAGGTGGGTTGGCAAAGCTGGTGCTGGGGCCAACAGACCCATGGCGTTTGATGATATTCCAGACAGTTGGTTGGCTGAGGCCTTTGTTGGAGATGATTGCTCGAATCTGGGCATTGCTCTGCCCAGCATTGTGGAGTCTGAAAATTGTGGCTCAAGGTGTTTGAGAAGACATACGTCTGGAAGGCACGGTTGATGGATTCGCGATGTAAACTGGGTGCGTGCAAGCACAAGAGGCCAAGTCAAACAAGCCAAAACACTGGGAGCAGCGGAAACACAACTCTTTGACACTGTCAAAAATACCATGCCTCACTAAATATAATGCTTCTTGCTCGTACCACAACGAATCTCCGAATAAATTTACAGGCTTAAACTTGACACTTGGATACATATTTCCATCAAACGATATTACATTTGGTTCGAACCTGAGGCAATATTTCAGCTAGCCATGGCTACACGATCCAGTGGGCTTCTTCACTCCGCTCACACTGACAAGTAATATGATGCTACACCCCGTGTACAAAGAGTGTAATGGCTGGGAAGACAGACTGCCAGAATACTGCGCAAAGGAGTGGACAGTGCTTCAAGCAGAGCTGGAGGGAACAGTTGGCATCGAAACAAGACCGGGCAGGAGCTGGATCTAAAACATTAGACATCAAGTCTGACGGAGACATTGTCCAATGTATTTTGACAGTTTTGTAGTTTGACACATTGTCTAACGTTGTCTGACGCATGTCTGATGGTGTCTGACGGTTGTCTATTCCCACGTTTTGTGATCCGCAATGTTAGACATGACATCAGATATCGAATGATGCTACACCGCGTTAAGCATTTATCCACAACACATGTAGGATGGGTTTGATGCCCGCAGTTAGACATTTCTTCAAATGGCCATGTGCACCCTTGCAATGAAAACATTCCTTAATTTTTGGCACTTGCTACAGGTGAATGTCGAAGGTGAATGTCGAAAACCCAAAGCCTTTTTCCCACGCATCTATGACCTCCAAGCACTTAACAAAAGGCAACTGTTGACCCCTGTGTTATAACTTTTGGAGTTTCGCAATTCAGCCCCCGTCCCGTCCCCATGTTAAATTGCGATCGCTCCATTATATATATACTTTGACGGTTCCAGACATGCCAGGTTCAAATCCAACACTCCTTCTTCTTATCCATTAATTACAGTAATTTAAATCAAAGTACTGACAAATAATTGATCTTGCTATTACTTAATTTCCACAAACAAACTTAACTTTGAATGAACGGTAAGTGATTGATTACAGGTGTGTTAGCCATCTACAGGTGAATGGATGTAATGATGTTGATGGGATCCTACTCAGGTACAATATAAAATACTAGTTATAATAATTATAATGATGGACCAGTTACTAAATTATGAGTGAGTAGTGAGACATTAGTCTAATGATTACTTGCCAACGCTACGTTACAAAGTGCAGCACGAGTAATTAGTGAGGCTTGGTTGATTTTAGCACACTTTTGAATCTACCACGTGAAGGGTGCAGTGTGGCTACTTACCACTTACATGGTTTTAATCGATAGTCATTTTATAGTTTCCGTAGCTTGTCAAAAGTCTCTTTGATGTTGTATTCTACACTAATGGAATGTTGAGGTCCAAAACAGGCCATGGTGGTCAAATGTTAGGACAAATGGTGAGATGTCATTCAATCCATATGACTTATTTCCCTCAAGTGGAAAAACTGTATGGGTTTGATGGGTATGCGTGTAGGATGGGTTTGATGCCCATACAGCTCTGGAGGTACACATTATGCAGGGAGGATGGACGGTAAGCCAGTGCGCATCAAAGCTGCTGGAAAGGGGTTAAATGAGTGTTGTCATGTGTAATAACGGATGAGTCATTTTCGCTTTCTAAGAGTCAGATGTTAGGTATTTCCAGGATGTCTGTGGTGCTATGGTGTTATTGGGTTTGAGGAGCGGAGGGATCTTACTACATCATTTTTCAGTGCGTTTAGGCTTTTGATCCCATCTTTGGAACATAGATTCGAATGGCCCAATTCGCTGAATTCTCTATTAATGGGTCAGTCAGATTTCTGTGTTTAACACAACACCTTTTAAGGCACGCCTGCTGCCCCACCTTTGCCCTCATCCGCATCGCCAACAACACCCGCGACAGGAGCTAGATCTACGAGACTGCTTCCCCCACCCCCACGTCGCCACCAACAGCGCCTCCCTCAACCAGAAACTTTTTCAACCAACCGCCTAAGCCCTACCCCCGTAGCTTTGCCAATGTAAGAAGCCTAAAGGCTTCTGCAAAATCTAGGCCAAAGCTCCAATCCCTCCACCTCTCCCTTTAGCTCAGGAGTACCTGATATATGCTTTTGTTGAAACCTGGGTCACCCCCACTTTCCCCAATTCTCTCCTAACTGACCAATCCCCTTACCTGGTGCAACGAACAGACCGTCCAAACAGAGCAGGAGGTGGAACCACCCTTCTCACACATAAGTCTCAGCCCATCCGCCACCTTCCTACCCCCGCAGGCCTTGAAATCATCTGCTGCGATTTAGGAGAGCCTTTCTGTCCCATCCGCCTTTTACTCTGGTACCAAGCAGCCAACTCTGGAGCCCAATACCTGAATGACTCACTGCACGCCCTCTCCCCCCTCCTTTCCTGCGACTGGCCCTCCATTCTCCTCATTGACGCAAACTTCCCTGCCATTAACTTGACACTCCCAGCAGCCCGCGGCCCACAAGGCACAGCCTTCCTGAACTAGTGCAGCACCCACTCTATCCAGGAACTCGACCAACCAAGGCCCAACCGGAGACAGAAGCTGTCTGGACCTGGTGCTCACAGCTGATCCTGGTGCAGTCCTCTCCCCTTCAATCAACGAGCCCTTTGCTTTTTCCGATCATAATTCAATCTGCTTAAAAATAAAATGCCAAATAAAGAGGTCTGTGTGCCCAAAAAAGAGGCATAAAAGCCCAAGAAAAGAGACCAATGAGTCCAAAAAAGAGGCAATACTAGAAAAAGAAAAAAACCCTCCTTCCGCCCAGCATCCTCAAACACCGCCGCCTCCGAGCTGCTCTCTACGCCAAACGCAACTGCTCCAGAAAGGACAAGGCCCGCTTGAGACGGTGCGACAAGTTGTACCGCTCTCTCCGCCACCACTTCTTCGCTGGCAAAGAGAAGGCCCCCTCTTCTCCTCCACCTTTGCACTCTACCGCTTTTGCAATGCCAGATGTGGTAAAAATGCAAAATGTTCTGACCTCCTAGTCAATGATTTCCCTGTGTCCCACAATCAGGCCAAAAGTGAAGTGTTCTCTGCCCAATTCTCTGAGGCCTTCCAGGCAGATTCAGGCACCGTCCCTCCTCTCCCTCCCGCAGCTGACTGCAGCCTCTCGTTCATCCGAACAGGTGTGCAAAAAGTCCTTGCTGCCCTCAAACATTCCAAGCCCAAACTCAGCATAGGCCAGGACGGCATCTCTATGTACCTACTGAAGAAACTGGCTTCTGCTGTTGCGTACCCTTTGTCCCTTCTTTTTGAATTCTGCCTCACTATTTCTGTACAGAGCAAACTGCAATGAATGAACTCACGTAGTGCATGTTGTGGGCAGAGTGTGCTGTAAAGCAAACATGCACTACGTGAAAGCAGTCTTTGCAGTACACTCTGTCCACAACATACACTACGTGAGAGCTGTCCTTGCAGTCGGCTCTGCCTACAACATGCACTACGAGAAAGCACCATTTGCAGTTAACTCTGCCCACAACATGCACTACGTGAGAGCCGTCTTTGCAGTACACTCTGTCCACAACATGTACTACTTGAGAGCAGTCTTTTCAGTACACTCTGTCCACAACATGCACTAGGTGAAAGCAGTCCTTGCAGTAAACTCTCCCCCCAACATGCACTACGTGAGATCATTCGTTGCAGTACACTATGTCCCTAACATGCACTACATGAAATCAGTCTTTGCTGTACATTCTACCTCCGATATACCCTACGTGAGAGCAGTCTATGCAGTTAAATCTGCCCACAACATGCACTACTTGAGAGCAGTATTTGCAGTACTCTATGTCCACAACATGCACTACGTGAGAGCAGTCTTTTCAGTAAACTCTGCCTACCATATGCACTACGTGTGAGCAGTCTTTGCCGTACACTATACCCTCAACATAGACTACGTGAGAACAGTTTTTGCAGTACATTCTGCCCAAAACATGTACTACGTGTGAGCAGTCTTTGCAGTTGGATCTGCCCACAACATTCACTACGTGAGAACAGTCTTTACAGAAAACTATGCCTACAACATGAACTACGTAAGAGCAGTCTTTGTAGTACACTCTGCCCCAAACATGCACTACGTGAGACCAGACATTGCAATACACTCTGCCTACCACATACACTACGTGAGAGCAGTCTTTGCAGTCGGCTCTGCCTGCAACATGCACTACGTGAAAGCAGTTTTTGCAGAACACTCTGCCCACAACATGCACTACGTAAGAGCAGTCTTTGCGGTAGAGTCTGTCCACATCATGCACTACGTGAGAGCTGTCCTTGCAGTCAGCTCTGCCCACAACATGCACTACGTGAGAGCAGTCTTTGCAGTACACTCTGCCCACAACATGCCCTACGTGAAAGCAGTCTTTGCATTACACTCACACCTTACTTTTCCGAGTATGGCTTGAATTGAGGCACACAAACAACAGCGTTCCCACCGTTGATCCAATGTGCATCATCGCCCTGGATCATCAATGTGTTCACAGTTTCTTCGACTCTATAGAGGTAAGACTGCATGACCAGTTGGTGACCAACATGACCAACTACCCCTATACCACATCCCTATGTAGGGCTACTGGTATAGGGGCTGCCATTCGAAACGGCTTCTGGAGTCCGTTGGAGGGAAGTTGGGAGCTGGGTGACAAGACAGAGAACAAGCCCATGCAGACGTTCACGGAGAACTTGTATGACATGAAGGTCAGCTCCATCAAGTTGGTCAAGTCCCGGGTGTACATCTTTAGGGTCAATATTGACCTGTTCATGAGTGCCTTCCAACTCATTCCACCCAACACAAAAATCAGCATCCACCCCCGCCGAGCCTTTGATCACTTCTTGCTGCTGGCACCTGACACTCTTGCAGACACTAGTTTCAAACCCTTCATCAGCCTCATGGAGATGGAGATGCAGAAGCACAAGCTCTCCAACAGCATCCACAGCCATGCTCTTGGCCAAATCCAGTCCAACGCCGGCTTCGTCTTCAACCGGTTGGAGACTCGAATGAACTCCTTTCTGAATGGGATCATACCTGACAATGGTTGAACTGTCTGAATGGTGCTCCATTGCCCAACAGCCTCTATGTCACCTTTGTGTCATACGGCTCCCTCTATGGCAGCCTCACCAGCATCCCTACCTTCTTCATCCACACGCGGCTCAAGCAGATCAACTTCAAGCTCAATGGGCGCGATCTGCTAGTGCAGCCAATGCGGATGACGTTTGTAGAAAGCACTGACTGAAAGCCGTAGAGGGACGCATCGATGCGGCCCTGACAAATATGTCTGAGGGCTAACTCTCCCTGATCCGAATCTTCAACCACGTTGAAGATGAACTCATGCCCTTGCGTCTCAGCTCTGCAGGCTACCTGTATGGGCGTAGTATTTACGCCCTAGAGTGCACAGTAAAAAGCAATGAAAGCCGGGCTTTAGACATTGAATGTCTCTTTGACTCTGCACCCATGGAAGGTGTCTGCATTCTCTTCACAGAGGCGACAAAGATTGTGTCTCATAAAAGAGATCGTAGATCATCTCTATAAAAGAGATCGTAGAGATGTCTCTAATTCCAGTCATATTTATCCTTGGAAGTCTTTTAATCATTAATCATAATCTAATAGGACTCCTCTCATGCTTAAAAGATCAATTTACACTCATATCAAAAACTGAAAGTGTTGTCGAAAACGGCGTCCTCCAAGGAATAAAAACTTAAGCGAAAGTCTGCTGGACAAACGTTTCGATCAGACCCCACTTCCTTTAGATTGCAACCCATTTTTGCTTCCCTCAAACGGTTCGTTGATAAACTCAGAACTCTGCAGCTTTTCTCCACTGCTAAATTCCACTTGCTTTAGCCGTCTTATTTTTTGGCTAAACAACGGAATCAGATGTGTCCTTGAAAACTGCTATGCGTTTAGAAGTTGGTTGCAGACATGTAAATTGAAGACGTGTCCGAAAGCTTATCCCGTCCAGCCAGCATGGATGGGCTGTGCGTCAACAGCCACATTTCAGGGTCACCTGCTCTGCCTGGATCCACTGGACAACATCAGCGCGCTCGCCGTCAATGGAAACACTTTTCTTTTCATCGGTAAATATGATATCAAATCATTTTTTAAAATGATGGAATTATATTAGTGATTGCTAAAATTTAACAATAACAAGTATAATGGCGCAAAGCGCAATAGGTGACCGCGAAGTGCAAGATGGGCTGGCGCGAGGGAGCATTATCAACCAAATTCAAAAGTAAGCACATATTTAGAATCAGCAGTTATGAACTGTGAACAAAATAACTCAAGTCTTGTGTGCAATTTTCAGCTGTTCAATATGACAATTATTCACTCAAAAGGAAAAGTCTGTGGTTTCTCAACCTAATTCAAAAGTAAGCACATATTTAGAATCAGCAGTTATGAATTGTGAACAAAAAAACTCAAGTCTTGTGTGCAATTTTCAGCCGTTAAACATGTCAATTCTTCACTCAAAAGGAAAAGTCGGTGGTTTCTCAACCAATTTCAAAAGTAAGCACAGATTCGGAACCGTTATATATAAGTTGTGAACAAAAAAACTCAAGTGTTCTGTTCAAATCTTAACACTTTAGCCAGTACAGAGCAAAAAGTATAATGAAGAACAAAAATTTTCTACTCAAAAAAGTGATGTTTCAAATAATTGGGCACCAGTTCCACCCTGCCAGGAACCAAGCGGCAAGCTTTAGCTTTCAGGAAAAAAAAATTTCGTCAAAATCCGTTGAGAATTCGCAGGGCCCCGGCCATTCCAGACAGAAATATATATATATGGACAAAAAGTCAGTCACATGTATAGACCGCGAAGCGGGCCCCTCGGGCCCCCTTCCCGGTCAAAAATGGAATGAAATCATCGCGCAATTTACATGTAACAAAAGGGGCAGGATGGCAGAGCGGTATGACTCAGCTCACACCAAGTTTATCCTCCAGACCACTCTGCCACCCTACCCCTAATGCATGCAGCACAACGCCGCTTCATAGCAGTCAAAGATGAGTCATTAATTAATCGGGGCAGTGGTTGACTGGTCTAGACCTTGGTCTAGATCGGCCAATCTGGTATGGGGCAACCCTAGTAGGTTTGAATCCTGCCCACCTCAATTATCTTTTGCACACAGATATCAATCGATACACACACAAAAGTTAGCTTAAAAGATGAAGCATGCTTTTCAATAATCAGTGTCAGTCTTCAAGCTTCACCGACAGCTTCAAGCCAGCGATGCAGAAATGGAATGGATCATGGCCGCCGGCCAGGAGTGGATCGTGGATGCTGAATTACAGTTCTCCGACTCCCTCTTTGACCTGTCGTATCTGTCACCGCGGCTCCCGGCCAGCTTTCTTCATCTGGTCTGTCGCTAGCAGCGATGGATGGATTCCTGAAAGCACGCATGGGGCCCTGGAAGATTCGGCCCCGGCATCAGCCCCATCTTTGGATTCTATACTGGCTGATAAGGTGATTGAATAAATCTTAAAGGCAGAATACGCTAAAGGCATCTCTCTAATCCAAGAAACCCTCCATTACTATTCTAAGCATAAACATCAATATAATTGTTCAGTTAAAACAGTAAAAATTCAACAATTAATTATTGAATATATTGAAAACTATTCTATTTAAAGGCAGAATGTCATCAGGGCTCATTCCATCTCTATCGTCCTCCATTACTGTGTGCTAGCCACTACACTAATCCCAGCCATTTAAGCATTGATTAATATTTTATTGATGGGACTTTAACACAGTAAAAAAGACTGTTATAGCTAATTACCCAACGGTTGGCCATTAATTAATGGAACATTATACTATGAAGACTTCCTCTCCCCCCGGTATGGGCCATAAATCTATAGATAATTAATAGTTCATTAACTCCTTTTAACAACGAACCAACCAACCAAGACTCCAAACAAAGATGTTTATAATCACATCTGTCCCATCCATGACCAGCGTAGTCTAAATATATGTAGTGAAGCACTATACATTCTTGTCTATAGTGATGGCTGGCTAAACATTGAGCTTGGAGACACTCCCGCTTATGGATTTGATAAACTATTACCTGCAATGTAACCCTTAATTCAAGCAAGTTGCCAAATGGAATCCAATGGTGTTAATGGTGGCAAAATGGAATCCACATGGGAAATGGAAAATTCCAAGTGACCGGTCGCCCAGTGATTTAACATTTCCATGTGTTCCATTTGGGACTTGGGCAAAATACGATTTCCCATTTGCATTTTTTTCCATTTTTCCCATTTTTCCATTTTTCCATGTTCTTTTTCATGTTGGAACCAATTTTTCTAATGGTGTGTAATCAGTTTTTCTAATGCAATTTTTCTAATGCTTTTTCTAAAGCCCTAGCACAGGCCAAAGGAGAGGAACTGCGCAAACAGGCAGTCAATTACATCCCCCAGAGGCACAGCCCCTAAACTGCGCGCATACCTGGCTACAGTTGACGGCCTCCTGCACTGGCCATAGCGCCTCCACCAGGGGCTTGAATGATAGTTGCAGTTTAATGCTTTCATAACCAATGTTTAGCACAAGGCCAAGGAAAAGGTTGCGCACCAATGCCTTCATGTTGGCCAAAAAGTGAGGGAATGAAGGAGGAATCACAAAAGGGGCATCCATGACCATCTAACAGCCTTCTCAAGGACACGCCCAGAACACCACAATAGTGCCTGCAATGGTACCAAACACCTTACGGAACACCCAGGGGCGTGGGAGAGAAAATTTTTGGGTTTTGGAGCGATTTTGGAGCGATTTCTGGCCATCTGGGGGCCTTCTACTTGGAAAAATTTTCCATTTTTAATATTTTCGCCCTTAAATGGAAACATTTCCTGGGATAACATTTCTAAGTGTTCCAAGTGGCCAGTGACTTCACCGCGAAACATTTCTAAGTGTTCCATGTAGCCGGAAGGTTGCCAAAAATAACATTTTTTTAACATTTAACATTTTTTCCATTTTTTGCATTTTCCATTTGGACACCGCTGTTTCCATGTGCTACCGGGGGGGTAACGAAGTCTTCGTCTTTTTTAGCATGATAAACACATAATAAAAGGACGAAGACTTCGTTACCCCCCATGCAAATGGGGCATGCAATTGTATGGGTCCCGATTTTCTGAGCAAAAAGGCAGTGGCACTTCACCAAAACAAGACAGCCTCATCTACCACGCCACCTCATTGTTCCACGTCTACAGCACCCACAACTTCACTCCAGTGGAAAAAAGTTCACCCATCCTTTCATTCATCACAGGGCTGTAGATTAGAGTCACTGTGAGTTGCAGAGATGACCTGGCCTGGTCCTTGGTGGAATCAGAAAGGAATAGGAGGCTTGGACGCAGGCCTCTTCGGAGCAGTTCCTCATCCTGCGCAACCTCGCCCTCTCCATCCTCTCCTTGCCCAGCTCCAGTTGTGATGCTGAACGCCTATTCTCTCAAATGGGGCTGCATATAAATGGCCTCTGCAATCGTCTCAATGCTAGGTCTGTCCTGAGCGAGGTCATGTTTGCGGGGAATCAGTGGCTTTTCGATAGCTATAACTAGCTTTCAGATGTCTCACAGTCTCATGTTGCTTCAACTATGTTGCCGCACTTTTTGCTGTTTCAATATTGCTGACAAAAAGAAGTCCAAAAAAAATCATGAAAAACAAGTAGCATTTCATTTCATTTCACTATCATTTCATTTCAGCCAGCACCTGGAAAGTCACCTGGAAATACAATGCCGAAACTGAGATTCACCCTGCCTGAAATGGGAATGAAATTAATCGAAATTTTTCCAGGTGCTTTTCACTGAGGAGAAGGACGGATACAAGTGCTACTTCATTTAACGCCACCAAACTAAAATGAATTTAAAATACGAATAATATTTTTCCAGTTAATTTAAAAAATGCATGATTTTTAAATTTAAGTCAAATAT
>JASANA010002517.1:0-21282 GCA_030248095.1 Ptycholaimellus sp. GST1_10
CTGCGCCAGGACGGGCGAGTGCTGCCGGTGGCTGCGCTACTGGCGGACGAGGTGGCGGCGCCAGTGGTGGTGAGCGGCTTCGCGCTCAGCTCCAACCTCATCAAGACGCTCCCTCCCGGCCACTACCTCAACCTTCCCTCCTCTACCCAGCCCTCTGTTCGCCTAGACGTCCTGCTCGGCGTCAACTACAGCAAGCACATGACCGGCCCCAATGCCACCGCCGTCAAGGTCGCCGCCGGACTCACCTGCTACCTCACCCCCTACGGCAACTTGCTCAAGGGATGGGTGGATCAGCGCCTCCTCTCCGAGGCCTCCTCCCCTCCTACCCAAGTCTTCCTCTTCTCCTACAGACGTGTGGAAGAGGAGCTGAGGAGGCAGACGGATCTGGAGTACCTGGGCATCGCGGCAGAGTACGAGGAGCCGCAGAGGGTGAGCGAGGAGTTTGACATCACCCGCATGGAGGACGGCCGTTTCCTCATTGGCCTCCCCATCAAGGACTCCATCACCCACCTCTCCTCCAACTTCTGCTGTGCCCTCTCCCGCGGCATCCGTCTGGAGGCCAAGTACAGCCCCGAAGAGATGACTCTGCACTACGGCGAGTTCGACAAGTTCGCCGAGGAGGGCATCATCACTCCCGTTGTCTCCTCCACTGACCCACCTCTCCTCCACTACATTCCCCATTGGCCGGTGTTCAAGTACGGGGCAGAGTTTACGAAGTGCAGGCCAGTCCTGGACTGCTCCGCCAAGACGCCGGAAGGCCTCAGCCTCAACGACTGCTTGCGCACCGGGGACAACCGCATCTCTGACCTCTTCGACCTTCAGTGCAAGTTCCGGGCGGGCAAGCACGTCTTCATCACCGACGTCTCCGCGGCCTTCTATGGCATCGCCGTTTGCCCCGAGCACCAGGACCTCCTCCGCATCCTCCTACCCCGCGACCGCCGCAAGCCCCTCTCCAGCCGCAACCTCGACGTCTACAAGTACACCCGGCTGGTGATGGGGGCCAGTCCAAGCCCCAACCTCCTCCTCGCCTGCCTCAAGCGCCTCGGTGATGATGCAGCCGAGTCTGGAGCTGGCCATGGACTTCGCCCCGAGGAGCTGCGCACTCTCGCCGACAGCTTCTACGTCGACAACGGCGTCTTCCCCTTCACCAACCCCAAGCACGCCAAGCGCATCATTGCCGGCCTCATCGCCCTCTTTGCTTCTGCCAAGCTCCATCTGCGCCAGTTCTCTTCAGACGTGCCAGAGGTGCTGGAAGGAGTGCCAGAGCCGGATCTACAGACGAAGCAGGTGATCCGCAACCTGGGCGTGGAGTGGGACGTCAGCGGCGACCTTGTCAGTCCACTTAAGCCCGTCTTTGACGACCTCTCCGGCCCCTTCACCAAGCGCGCCTTCCTCTCCGCCATCTCTTGCTTCTACAACCCCTACAGTCTCCTTGCCCCTTTCCTCCTCCAGGCTTGCCTCCTGTTCCAGACAGGAGTGCCCTCTGAGCTAGGGTGGGAGGAATGGGTAGGGAAAGGGGTGGAAGAGGGATGGCAGCGTCTGGAGCGGGAGCTCAGCCAGCTGGACAACGTGCGACTGCCGCGCCGCCTCGTCTCCGACCCCGACCAGCCAGCCGACCTCATCATCTTCAGTGATGGCGGTGGGGGAGCCTACGGATTCGTGGCGTATGTGGTCCAGGCCGGACAGCCCGTCTTCCTGGCCGCCAAGTCCAAGCTCGTCCCCTCCTCCCACAAGAGCCTACTCATCACCATCCCCCGCATCAAGATGTGGGTGGCTGTCATCGCCACTCGCTTCCTACGTTTCGCCCTGCACCAGCTCAGTCCCTTCATCCGCTTTGACCACCTCGTCCACTACATCAACTCCCAGGTCGTCCTCTACTGGCTACAGCATCCAGTGGGCCTCCACCGATACGAGGCAAGGAGAGCGACGGAGGTGGAGGAGCTGACGCAGGACTTCAAAAGCTACGAGCGCCGCTTTGTCCCCACCGAGGACAACGCCGCCGACATACTCACCAAGCCCAAGGCCCTCTCTTCCCTGCTCCAGTCCAACTACTTCTCCGGACCCAACTTTCTCCGCCTGCCGCTCACTCAGTGGCCCTCCTGGACCCCGCCCTCCTTCAGTCTGGAGGAGGAGGAGAGTCGGCTGGGAGAGAAGAAGAAGAAGGCACCGACGGCATTGGCGCTAGGTGCGGCGGGAGCGGGGAGAGAGCAGGACTGGAGCGCCCTCAATCACATCCTCAACTCCTCCAACAACCTCGACAAGGTCCTCTGCACCTACGCTCTCCTTCTTTGCCTTCAGCGGCGTCAGAAGAGAGCTCGAGGAGAAGGCGTGTCCTACGCGGAGAAGGCAGAGGCCCTGCGCCTGCTCACTCGCGAGATGCAGCTCCGCCACTACCCTACCCTCTACTCCGACCTGCAGTACAAGGGCTTCTCCAAGGAGAAGATCTGCAAGCAGCTCTCCATCTTCCTCTCTGATGACGGTGTGCTTCGAGTGGGGACACGGATGGCGGAGGAGTCTCCGGCTCTCCTACCTGGCTCCTGTCGCCTTGCTCTCCTACTCGCCCTCCAGGCCCATCACCAGCTTCTCCACGCCAGCCCAGCTCAAGTACTGGCCCAAGTCCGTCTTCAGCACTGGCCTATGCAAGGACTACCAGGAGTGAAGCAAGCGCTGTGTGGCTGCGGTGTCTGCGTTTGGGCTGCTCGACGCCCCCTTCCCCGGCCTCCGCCCGGGCTACTTCCTCAGCAGCGTCTCCAGCCTCATCTGCCTCCCTTCCATCACCTCCTTCTCGATCAGCTAGGCCCCCTCTACACCTACAACTACTCCCGCCAGCAGTACCAGAAGAGGTGGGCAGCCGTGTTCAGCTGCTGCGTTTCCCGGGGCCTCCATCTGGAGGTGTTGGAGAACTACAGCACAGCTGCCGTTGTCAGCGCCTTCCAGCGGATGTGGGCCAGACGCGGACTCACAGCCGGCACCGTGTACCTGGACTGCGCCACGGCTTTCAAGGGCTTCGCCAACCTTGCCTCCACCTTCCCATCCAACATCTCCCTCAAGCTCTCTTTCGGCTCCATCCGAGCACCCTGGAGGCAAGGAGGTGTGGAGAAGATGGTGGACATGGTCAAGGGTCTGCTGCGAGCGTCACTGGGCTCTCAGAAGGTGAGCGACTTTGAGCTCAGCACCGTCCTCTGCCTCATCGAGGCCGTGCTCAACCAGCGCCTGCTCACCAGCCTCACCGACAACCCCCAAGACCTCCTTCCTCTCACCCCAGCCCATCTCCTTTCGCCCCACGTTCAGCTCCAAGCACCCCTCCTGCCAGACTCTCTTCCGCTGCCCAGCTCTCGCCCTGCCCGTCTTCTACGCCTTCAAGTCCAGCATTGCCAAGAGCTGGTAGACGCATTCTGGCGCCGCTGGAGCACAGAGTACAAGGCCCACCTTTGCCAACAGCACCTTCACCAACTTTGCCTAGGCCAGCCTGTGGAGCTGAAGGAGGGCATCGTCTGTCTCCTGGTGGAGAAGAGCAAGCGGGCCAACTGGAAGCTCGTCAAGGTGGACAAGCTCCTCCCCGGCCCCGACAGCGTCCTACGCTACGTCAAGGTCACCGACGCCTCCGGCTACAGCAGCACCCGCTCTGTCAGCCATCTCGTCCCCTTGGAGCTCGACCTGCTCTCCAGCATCTGCCCCGAGGACCAGTCCGACTATCCGAGCGACTCCGCGGAGGTGGAGGAGGCTGGTGAGGCAGTCAGAGATCGGGACGACGGAGGTGGAGCGGTGGAGCGGACGGAGGACGAGGACGAGCCGGCCCCTGCCCCTCCCATTCCTTCCTTCCTCCCTCTCACAGCGCGAGGCCTGCGTGCCTATCGTCGCTCTCTCCTTTCTTAGTAGCATTTGTTGAGCTTTCATTTCATCTCCCACATTCCCAGCTCTCTCATGCTCCACTCTTTTGAGACACTGCCTAGCATTATGTAGCTTTAGGCCCCACTCTGTTTCAGCTCCTTCCTTTTTGTTGAGGTTTGGAGTGTGATTCATTTCTTTTCTTCTTTTGTTGGCCAAAAGAAGGCCCCGAGGTGTTGTGTTGAGGGAACGGCACGTACGCAGTACGGTATGCATTCGTCTAGATTCTCACCCCTACCCCATTGCCAGCATCATCCATTCCAACCGCCCACCCCTCCCTCTTTCGCACCTCCTGCAATCATTACACACTTTATGCTTGAGTAAAGAGAAAGAAGAGAAATAAGCCTTCGATGCGCAACGTAGCCGAGGAGGAGTCAGACCTCTCCATCCCTCATGAAGACCAAGACAAAGACCAAAATGAAGACCAAGATGAGAGTGCTACGAAGACCAAGATGAGTACTATGAAGACAATGGTGTACCAAAAGACCAAGATGAGTACTATGAAGACCAAGATGAGTACTACGAAGACCAAGATGACTACTTAGAAGACCAAGATGAGTACTATGAAGACCAAGATGAGTATATGAAGACCAAGATGAAGACCAAAATGAAGACCAAGATGAGTACTATGAAGACCAAGATGAGTATTATGAAGACCAAGACGAAGACCAAAATGAAGACCAAGATGAGTAGTACGAAGACCAAGATGAGATACTACGAACCAAGATGAGTACTATGAAGACCAAGACAAGTACTATGAACAAAATGGTGATCAAAACTGTGTTCAAAATGCTGGTCAAAATGGGACATCTCACCAAAATCAAATTCAAGAACCTCAAAATTTGTCAAGCTATCAAAACCAAAATATATTCCCACAAAATGGAATAGGTTTTGAAAATCAAGATGTGTTCCCACAAAATGGAATATGTTATCAATTTCCATTTGATAACCAATTTTGGACACCTCAAAATTTAACCCCTAAATATCCGCAATCACGATACGTACTATGTCATTGTACTTCGTTCAGTTACGTATTGCTGTTTGGTTTCATTCGTCCCCAGCTGCCTTCCAATCCTTCCCTTCCTCTCCCTTCCTCTCCCTTTTTCTCCCCTCGAGGTTTGCGTTGACTGATCCAGTTTAGGCCCGAGGGGTTTGTAGAGGTAGAGAGAGAGAGGAAGTAAGTAGCCGCAAGGAGGAAGATGCGCGTGTCGGAGGCCCACTGTGCCGTGGAAAAGTTGGGCGGTGGGGCCTTGCTGGGAGGGCGGCTGGTGCTGGGGCCCGCCTGGCTTCTGCGGCGCCCGGACATTGCCTCCGCCCTGAACATCACCCACGCCGTCATCGTCATCTGGGACCTAGCTCGCTCGCTGCGTCGCCAGCGTAGCCTGTTCGCCGGCCCAGTTTCACTCCCCTCCAGCCCCTTTACTTTCCCTCCGCGGACTTTAGCTGTGGTTGAGGTGCTGCACAAGCAGGTCCCTAAGGACGGCCGCTTCGACCTCTTGGCGCTCATGAAGGAGGTGTCCCCCTTCGTTCGTGACGCCCTGAACGTTCCCCTCTCCTTTGCCTCTCCTTTCAGGCCTCTCTGGATTGGGGCTATTGATTGTAGGAGGGGGGCAACGTCTACCTGGTGAGCCACAAGGTCACCTGTCGGCCTCAGATGGTGGCCGCCGGTCTGGTGATGCACATGTGGGAATGGCACTTGGACGTGGCCCTCGACTACATCTTCCGGGTTAGCCTGGCCCTCTTAGCCTCCCTGGTCCTTCTCTCTCAGTTCCCGCCTTGTTTCCCTGGGGGGGGGTTCTGTGGGAGGGTTGGAGGTCCCGTTAGGGTTTGTAGGCTGTGCCGGGCAGCGACCGTGCGGCGCTGGTGGGAGAGGAGGGCCGCAAGAAGGCGTGGGTGCGGCCGGAGCTGGAGGCCGTGGAGGCCTTCCTCTGGGGCCAGTAGCCCCCTTCCTTTTGCACCTCTCCGCCTTCCCCATTTGTTTGTCCCCTTTTTGCGATTTTGAGCTCAGTAAAGGGTTGTTTTGTTGTGAATTCTGTAGTTCTGCCCTTGGCTCCCCTAGCCGCTCCAATAGTCTCTGAGAGATCACTGCATCTGTGTCCGCATCTGGTAGCAAAGGTGTGTTTCGGCTCGCTTAACCTGTGTGATTGTGTTGTCTGAGAGCCGTGTTTGGGTGATTTGGGGCCTAACAGGGGTGGGGGGGGGGGGGTTTTGGTGGGAGGGCGGGGGCGCCTGACTTTGTGCTATCGCGCCTTCCCCTCCCCCCCAACTCTCCCCTCCTTTCCCCCTTCTCGTCGTGGCCCATTGGTTAGTGCTCCTTGCGGTTGATGGAGGCCTGTTTGGGGTGTTTTTCTTTTTGGTGGCTTCCTGTTTCTGGTTGTGGCTTGGGCACTCTGCACTGCGCGGGTGGGGGTGGGCTTCCAATGGCGAGGGCGGGGGTGCTGTTAATTCCGCGCACCCTCCCCTCCCTACTGGACTTCCATCTCCCCCCTTTTCTTCGCCTCCTCCAGCCAGCCTTGGTGCTGGAATGTCAGCTGTTATTGGTAGTGGGCGTGGCCTCTGTTGGGGCTGAGTGCTGAGTGAGATTGCCTCATTCGGTGAGTTGAGCGAGTTCCCCGAGGTTGGAGTAGAAGAGAGGAGAGCCATGGCCGCTGCAGTGTTCGCCCAGGAAATCGTCGACGCCGTCCGAGCTCTAGGCGACGTTGTCACCCGCCTTCGCCACGCGTCGGACCTGCTGCAGCAGGTACTCGCCATCCAGGTCATCCCAAGCCTTTCCCCTTTCAGGGTCGGCTAGCCTGTAGGTGATGGCTTTTGGCAGGGTGTCCCAGGGCATCGCTGGTGGGAGGTGGCCGCGGCCATGGACGAACTGAACAACTCCAACGACTCCAACGGCGCTGTCCCAGGTGGCCACACTCCCATGCCCTCTCCTAGTGCCTCAGTGAGGGGCTCCGTTTGGGACCCAAGTGCTTGTCTGGCCTTGGTTGTCGTGGAGTGAGTGATGGAGGGGTTGTAGGGGCGGAGGAGGGCGTAGAGGAGGACGACGACGATGTCGTCGTGCTCTGGGACTCCTGCCGGCCCCCTCTCCCCCAGCTGGACAGCTCTGACGACTCGGCAGGCGACGCCATGCCGGGTAACCAATTCCCTTCTCCCGTTTCTTGTCTGGGGTATGAAGTGGTGCGGGTTTGCAGTGGCCGTGGAGGGTGACGACGAAGTCGTCGTGCTCTGGGACTCCGGTCGTCCCTTCCGCTGAGTCCCCTCCCCCTTCCACCCCCGTCACCCAGTTCTCCCTCTTCTTTTTCTCCCTCTTCGCCCTCACCGATTTCCTCTCCCTCGCTCCCTTTGCATTTCATGGCGCGCCCGCCCAGGACACTCGTATAGAGGATGCCTATGGCCCTCAGAGGGGGATCTCAGGGGAGAGCCAGCCGCTCCCTCGCCCTCGCAGGACGCTCCCCCGCACACACACGAGCACGACCTCTCGCGGCAGGAGAAGCAAGGAGCACAGCAGCTGCTCCACTAGCTCCGGAAGGCCAAACCGCCGAGAAGCAGGAACAGCACAAGACCGCATTCCCTCCGTCCTCAGCCAGCCCTGCCCCCTGTCTCAGCATTCTCAAACAATGCCCGCGCGCCACTCAGCGCCGCACCAGGCCGCGCCCCAGCAGCGCGCCACGCCGCACCAGCAAAAGAAGGAGACGAATGCTCCTCATTTTCATTTGGTTACGCGTCTTCTTTCTTGCCCAGTGACATTTCTTGTCGGTATACAGTGATGCCTTATTGCCTTCTCTTAGTAGGTCTTCATCCGCAGCGAGATCAGACCCCTTCTCCGCCCCTTTTTCCTCTCTTCCCCCCTCTATGGACGCTCCTCCCCTTCCCCTCCCCACACCCCACCCCACCCCTCCTCCTCGTCGGCAGCAAGAAGAAACACGCTACACAACACGCTCCGCCCCCCTCTCCTCCTCCTGGCCTAACCCCCGGCACACATACCCCTAAACCGGGCCCAGTGTAAGCAGTTTCTGGGATTTACACTCTCCCGCTACAAGACCTGTTGTCATTCCCTCCCCCTCCCCCGCCCTTGCCCCTTTTCCCCCCCCTTTCTCCGCTTCTTCCCTCCCTCCTCATAGGCAACACCCCCCTGCTTCTCCTCCCTCCTCCTGCTTCCTCCCTCTCCTCTCTTTTGCGCGTCCTCCTCCCCCCCCCCTTCACCGCGCGTCCCTGTGTAAGAGAAAGGGGGGGGGGGGCATTTGGAGCTGCTGGTGTTCCGGGTGTTGGAGGAGGTGTGGGGTCTGCTCCCGGTCCCCGACTCCTCTGTTACAATTGCGATGCTCCGCGTCGTCGAGCGCTACCGCCCCGTTTCCTTCCTTTCCTGTCATGGTTTTTTCCTACTTGCTTCCGTTTCAGGGTATGGATCTGGAGTCGGTGGTGCGGGAGGTCGTGGTGGGGGAGTGGGGCTCTGGGGAGGCCCCGGCGTCAACTTCGGCGGCCGCCTCCGCACCCGCCGTCGAGCCCTCTCCTCCAGCCCCTGCGACCGATTCAGCCCCCTCACCAGCCTCTCCTCCTCCGGCTCCCGCCGTCTCCCGCCACCGCCTGGTGGATTATAACGTCTCCACGCTGGTCGACTACGACGCCACCACCCTGGAAGACCCTGACGATCGTATTCCTTCGCTTCCCTTTCTTTTGTCCGCATGGTCCATTTCTTCATGCTTCTAGGTGGTGCGGGAGTGGTGGAAGAGCCCGGTGCTTTCGACCGCGGAGTGCTGGGCGAGATGCCGGGGGAGAGTGGGGAGGTCGCCGAGGGCGTCGTCGTGGGTGCCTCTGCCGGCCTCGGCTCCCCGGCGCGCCCGGAGTCCTCCCAGTCGGCCTCTTCCTCACTGCTGGCCCGGCGGCGTCCTGAGGCCGCTCGCTCGCTGCTCGCTCTCCTCTCTCTCCCGCCTGTCCCGCCTGCTCCAGCCGCGTGGGATCATCTTCCAGCCCTGCCAGAGCCCTGGCCCTTCCGAGCCGCCCCCCTCCTTCCCCAGCCCTTCCCTCCACCTCTTGCCCCGCCCCCTGCGAAGCTGAAGAAGAAGAAGAAGAAGAGCCAGAAGAAGAAGATCGAGCCGCGGCCGTCGGGGGTCGCCAGCTCCGCGTCGATGCCTCCGCCGGGTTCCATGGCTCCCCCGCGCTTCCGCCCTCCGTCTCCTGTCCCCCATCCGGTGCCGAGGGCTCCGGCGCCGGCGGTGGCGCTCCGTCATCCTCTCCCCGCACCGCCTGGTCGTCAGCTCCGCGTCGGCGATCCTCACCAGCCCATCCCTGGGGCTCCTCGCTTCCTGGTGGGCTGCCTCCCAGGGCTCAACTGCGTGGGCCTCCAGGGTGGCTTCGGGGTCCAGCGGTGCACTGCTCCGAGGCTCCCGTTCGCTCCAACTTCGGCTCCTCCTGCCCCAGTCCTGCCTCCGACGGCTCCTCTGGTGGCCTCTCCGGGGCGTCGGCAGCGATCCGCGGCGGCTCAGCTGCTCTCTCCGCCGAGGGCCTCCTCCCAGCGGCAGTCTCGGAAGCGTCCGGCGGAGTCGGGGGCGGGTTCACGTTCCGGGGAGCCCTCTGGGGCCTCCACTTCTGGCTCCGTCCGCCGTCGCCGCCGTTCCCCCGTCGCCCCGGCCTCTTCCTCGGCTCCCGCTTTTTCCCCGGCGTCGTTGGGTCCCCCTTCCCTGGACGAGTCCGTGATGCTCCTGGGGGAGTCGGCGTCCTCTCGGCCTTCCTCCCCTTTCCGTCTCAATGACACCGTGATCTTGTCTGACTCCGATTGACTGGATGTCCTTTTTGTTGCGGTGCCTTTTGGCCATTTTTATTTTGGACCTCTCGATCGCTTTCGCTCACCTCTCCTCTTGTCCACCCCACACCAGCATGGCACAGGTGAAGCGTGAAAAAGGACTCGGGGACGGCTTTGCTGGAGGATAGTGGTGGAATGGCCCCGCTGGGCGGGTGATGTTTCACTCGCTTCCCTAGGTCCTCTTTGGTGGCTAGGCTGTAATCCCAGAGTCCTTGTTGCAAGATCTAATGGAGGAAAGCGGTGATCGGCCAATCCCTTCTGTCCCTCTAGTGGCGTTGGCGAGGTTCCTGCCTTCCCCGCACTCCCTGGGCCCGTTGTTGTGGGGTTGGCCGGAGCTGGTCGTGGGGAAGGTCCTTGGCGGCGGGTGATGTTTCAGTGAGTCATATTGGTTCTGCCTACCTCGGCTGGAGCAATCCGATGCCCCGACGAGTGTCTTGTGAATCATGAAGGACTAGCCTTGTTTTGCCTCCTCCTGGAGGCCTCGGGTTTGGCTAGTTGTGGCCTTTGGGCAGTTGACTGATGTTTCGGGGAATCCCCTTCAGTTTCTGGGGTTCAGGTGGACGCAATTTCTCATCCGTTTCCCTCGTTGTTTAATCCTTTCTCGTCTGCGGCATGTTTGCCTCTATCTGTAATGTTTCAGGTGAGGGTCTTTTTGTAGGGGTGGCCTGTCAGTGGCGATTAGCTTGGGTTCGATGAGGGTCGTTTGTCTGTTCTGCTGACCTGGGCCTGTCCCTTTCCTTGTTGGATGGAGGCCCGTCAGCTGATGTTTCGTGTTCCGCTGTTAGCCCCCTGGTCCTGAGGGGTTTGTGATGGTTTCTCCCCTTTTGACGTGTCGGTTTTAGCTGGGTGTGGGTTTGTCCTTCTTTCGGTGGCGTTTTGAGGCGCTTCCGTCGCTCCAACTTCCCCCTTAGTGACGCTGTGGATGGTTGGCAGATGTTTCGTGGCATCCGCCCCTGCTTCCGGTTTCTGGCTGGTGCAACGTCATCCCTTCCCCACGTCGTTTCTGGAGAGGAGTGGAGGGAAGAGGAGAAGAAAAGAGGGAGGAGAGCGCCCCCCCCGCAACCCCGAAGACGGCTTGCGGCGTGCGAATGAAGTTGACAATGCGTGAGCGGTCTCCTTGCTGAGCCAGCTTCGCTGTGGTGGCTCGAACGTGTTCCAGGTGATGCTTCACGGCAATGTCGGTAATGTCTTCAGCCGCAGTAGTCTCCTCCTCTGGTGGTTGCGAGGTCGGCGGCGGAGTCATCAAGATGCTGCGTTCTTCATCAAGATGAATGTTTGTCGTAGCATTGTCGTTGATTTGGGACATGCTGGATGCTTCAAGTTTTGCTTTTCAAGGGTCTGAAAATGACTCTCTCTCTCTCGGATGGCTCAGGGCAGCAGCAGCAAAAAGGAGGGAAAATGAGGCAAGATTCAAACTTGCGAAAGAAGGCATGAGTTTGGCGAAAATATGCAAAAAGGTTTACTATTGCTCAGTAGCACCATCAAGTGATAAAAGTTTGAGATTGAGACATGTTTCAATATCAACAGCCGATATATTGAGAATAAAGCTGCTCTTCTTCTTCTTTCGAGGTGTCCTATAGGAGGAGTCGTCCCTGCTGCCACTGCTTGAAGATGGAAGTGCAGTGAGGATGACAGTAGAGTTGTCATCATCCTCATCCTCCATGGAGGATTCGTCATTCGCCACCCTCTTCCTCTGTGGCCTGTGAATAAAACTCGCGGGTTATTTGAGTGGGGAACGAGTGGGGTGTGAACGGGGTGGAGGAGTGTGATGGTGGTGGTGGTGACACAGGGGTGTCTTGGGGTGATGGTGGTGGAGGTGGTGGTGGAGGCGGTGGTGTCGGAACAGCTTTCACCACCGAACTGTCGGATGGAACACCATTTTGATGCATTAGTTTGGCGGGTGGCCTCTCTTCCAAGAAGTTGAGTGCTCGTCGCGCTTTTTGTATTTGCGCTTGTCCACCACGCCCACCCCGCCCACGACGTGGCGCTTGAATCATAATAGCTGATCGCTGAGCAGCTAAAAAGCCTATCAATAGGTAGAGGAAGTAAAAACGGATTTTTACCGGGCTGTGGAGGTGCAGGTGGAGCCAGCTGCTCTGGGGGATAAGTCACCCGAGGAAGTTCTCCGTCTTCTGATGAAGAGAGATCGCTGAGAGTAGGAAGCCAATCCTCGCGCTGATTTGAACTTCCGCTAATGCTCTGGACAGCAGCTCGAATCTCGTGCTGTTGCTGTTGTTGTTGAAACATGGAAGTCTTATCTCAACTAAAAATTGATTTCCTTTCTCAAAAATGATCGTTGCCAAAGGATTTTTTTTAGTGTGGCAGTGTGGCCAGAGTGGGAATGTGTGCTTGAAGAGCAAAGAAAAAGCTTTACTTGGGTTTGTTGGATCAGTTTAGCCAGTGCGAGGGAAAGAACCGCCCGATATCAAAATAAAGGTATGGGCGTTTAAGGTGATCAAAGACAAGGCATGAGCGAAAATCTGTAGCAATATAGAAGGTCATTTGTCGCCGTTTCTCAGTTGGGCGAAAGAGATTGTCATAGCAGCAATCTATGGCGCAGCCGGCAAGCGTATGGTCTTGGGGGCGATGCGCTTTGTTGGACTGGGTCGCGTAAGAGAGAGCCGATTCCGCCAGCGGGTAGGAGATACTAAATAGCTGGGTATTTTTTCCATCCAATCCCTGACAAGATAGCCATTTTTGGAAGGGGGAGATGAAGATGAGGAGGTGACCGGCACGTCTTCGTAGTTCATGGCGGATGGGGACTCTTCCTCATTCCAGGTGTAAGTCTTTGGCGCTTCCACATCCAGAATGCAGAACTTGAGACGGTCCTGAGTCTCCCACTGGCAGGAGCGGTAGTTTACGACAGAGCTTTGAATCCCCGTTGAGAGATCAAAGAGGTTCCAGGCCCGCAGGCCATACAACTTTGTGGTCAGTTCCTCTCCTATCCCTTCTTCCTGAAAAGAGCTTTGAGAACAGAGGTAGGGACAATGATGTATACCGTGTTTTTGATCTTGAAGATCTTTACTGGCTGGTTTACAGCCTGAGCACCAAGCTCGCGGCTGTAGACGGTGTAGATGTTGAAGCATCGCCTCATCTTGCCAAGGAAGCCGACCGTTTCGCGTGAGAAGTAGATTGGAGAACGGCGCTCCGTAAACTCGACGACACTATCCTGCTTTGGCCAAGCCACAAGGGCCTGCGGCGTTGTCCGGAAGAAGGTTGGCGGCATAATCCATTCTGCGTAGAGCATATACTTGACTCGATTAGTTTTCTCTTTGTTTGAAAGCCTAGACTGGTCCACGACTGGAATTGGCATGATTCCTTTTTCTGATCTTCCTGAAAAATCAAGCAATAGTAGGGTGGCAGAGCAGAGGAGGCAGAGCAGAGAGAAGTTGTGCAACGGTTTGATGACCATTGAAGTGGTGGCTGTGGTGGACAAGAAGAGGGAAAAAGTTTACTTCCACAACGGATGAGTGCCCCATAAAAAGGGGATCATTGTAGATATCTTAAAGTACATGTAAGGAATCTTTCCAATAAAGATCATTGCATGTCTAAAATCGGTTACAACAAAGTAGGAAAACCGTTTGTACTTGCCGGTTGGTCTAAACAGATCATTAAAGCAGCAGTTCAGAATTTGTTGTGTCAAGTCATAGGTATAATGATACTCATACATGTGACCGCCCTCCAGGCGGTGTTTACTCGAAGTCTGAGTTGCCAGAATATTGTAGGTGACCTTTATAACGGTCAGGTCCTCTGCTTTCATTCTCTGAAAAAGCAAGAGCTGATGAGCAGTGTGTGTGGAGGCGCGAGGAGTAACCGGAACGCCGCTGCGTAGTTTGGGGTGAAGCTGAACAACTCTTGGGAGGGAAGGGTGGAATTGCATGATTTTCACGCTATCCCGTCCACCCCACAGCTGGAAGATTTCCCGAATCACGCTGACACTGATGCTCTTGCTTTGCTCGACCAGGTCACCAGCGCTGGTAGAGTTTGCAATGTCCATAAGCTTCTTAGCTAAAGCCTGCAAAAGGTTCCATATCAGCTCACTTCTCCTTCGCCTCACCGACTAACCGGCTTAACAGAGCAGAGTTGAAATCCTCCAGAGCTTGCACGTCCCAGCTCGTGCCTTTCACTCCAGTCTCCACCCAACTCTCTCTTAACGAGCCATTTCCCCAGAGCTAACGGGATAGCGATGGGGAAGCGTCTCTCGGCGTTGATGATGGCCTGTTCATTTGAGTGCCAAACAATAGCATGTTCATAGCATCTCTCTGTTGGCTTTGGAAGGCCTTCTTTGAGCTGCATCAATCTGATTCGCTCCTCACGCTGACGCCGTGAAACAAACAACTTTTCAAGTCGGTCCATTCTGAAAGATGATAAAGTGATTCCCTCTTTGTCTCTTTCCCCATGCCCCATGGAAGTGGGGGTGCCCATTGCGGCGGCGGTGGCGGCGGTGGTGGCAGGTGAGTGGAAAAGGTTTTACTTCCTTCACTAGGCAGGGCTGGAAAAAGCAGATGAGCGGGCCTGACGAACATATGAATCATACATTGCACTTACAAGGCCTATAGGTGCATAAAGGATAGGTATGTGAGGATTACAGCTACAGCTGCTCATGCTGAGAATTATGACCCATATACCATCAGTCATAACGAAAAAGGTTTTCGTCTTGGTTCCATCAGAGCGAGCTTGTAGAAGATATTTGAAGCAGTCCACTTTGTGCTCATGCTGAGCACCCAGCTCTCCGCAGCGTGGCTTGGCCGTGGCAACCTTGTAGCTGTAGTAGGCATAGCGGCACTTGTTTGGAGCTAACGGCTAAAAAGACGGAATTGCCTTCGGAAGAGCCAAAAAGACAATGCTAACCATGAGCTCGTTCTTCGTGACATGCATGAGCTTGATGTTCTTGATGAAAGGGACCAAGGGTGGCCCCCTCGCCAAGGGCCATTTGCCGTCGTTGTCCTCCCACTCCCATTCCGTCGATTGTTCAACCAGCGCTGTCCTGAGCCAGAAGCTGGTGAAGCCCAAGACGGCATTACTGTGGCAAAGGTCCTTGGAGAGCCAGAGCGCCGCAGACTCATGCTCGTGGATGGGCGACTGAAACACTGCAAAATAAGGCTGGCTGGAAGAATAGAAGGGTTGTTAACCTTTTTAACGTCGATTGAGAAGTCCCCGCTGACATTGCCCAGCTTATCGCCCTTGATCCAAGCCATAAGCTCTTGGCTCAAAAACACTGCACGTTTGGGCTCCAGATCTGCACCGTTGAAGGGCTTGTAGCCGGTGTCGTCCACGTGGGCAAGCCACGCTTTGAGAAGGTATGTGGAGGCCTTGGTGATGACAGGTAGTTCCTTTGCAAGCTCGCCAATTGCCACGTCTTCCATTTTGGCATAGAGTTTGTGCGTGACATCACGCGCTTTAACGAAGCGCATGTAGAGGGAGTTGGGGCCCATAACATCGTCGTTCAGGGGAGGAGAGGCCACAGATCGTGGAAATTCAGCATCCATTGCTTTCTCCACGGCCTCCTCCTCCTTATCAGATTCGAGACTGGGTAGAGAGTCGGAATCCTTCTCCTCCTCCTCCTCAGACTCCTCCTCAGACTCCTCCTCAGACTCATCCTCCTCCTCCTCCTCAGACTCGTCGACGGTGGCAGCTGGAGGCTCATCCGCCTCCATAGCAGCACCCTCCTCTACGTCGTGGCTGCTGTCCCACTTCTCCTTCGGCGCGTGGATGATCATGTCGGTGTCATCCTCGCCCACCATCTTGCTAGGCATCTTGTTCCCCATCTCCACTTCAGTTCCGTTCACAACTTCTTCCTGCTTCTCAGCGGCTGCAGACATCTCTTTCCTGCACAAATTAGTTTCTCTTTACTGAGACGTGTGGGAGAGAGAGAGAGAGAGAGAGAGAGAGTGAGCGAACAGAGCACAGTATGAGCGTGTGTGGAGGAGAGTGAGGGAAAATCATTTACTGGATACACCGTTTGCAAGAGCAAAGCAGTAGAGAGGAATCAACAAGGACTTCAAAGAGACGCTTTTTGATAAAATGAGTGCGAGTAGAAGATCCCCCGCCGTTGAGCTGGCGAATGTACACATTCTGTCCATCCACCACAACGAGGAGCGATTTGGGCCGGGGCTGAGAATCTGGATCCTCCTTGGGGCATGTGTAGTGGTAGCAGCTCTCCGTATGCTCCCGGTGCGGAAGTTTGTAGTCGCACTCTTTCACCACCACATCATAGGAGAAGACTTTAGCTCGAGCTGCGGAAATCCTGATTGGCTGGAAAAAGACAATTCTTCTCAGAAGATAAAATCTGCCAACAAACCATTTTCGGCCACTTGGGCGGTTCCGGCTCCACGTGATAGGAGTATATGTGTGGGGTGTAGGTGTCGGAGAGAGGATTATGCTTCAGACTGAAGACAGCTAGCCCGATTCCGCTGTCGTCTTCCTCCTCCGTCACCTCCTCCTCCTCCTCCTTCGCCTCTGCGGCTACCTCCACTGCCTCCATAGCCTCCTCCTCCTCCTCCTCCTTCTCGGCCGGCTCGCTCTTGGCAATCGAGTGCTTGATGATTAGATCCAGCTCTTTTCGGTCAAGAGCATTCTCCGCAGACAGGCTCCCATAGAGGATCCAGTGGAGAGCAGCTGGAGTGATGAACTCATCATTCACCCCATCAAGTAGGGATCGAGTAGGATCCTTTTGAACTTCCCAGAGACGAACACAAACACCCAGTCCTACTTGCGCAGGATTGATGCAGTAGCTCATCAGGTTGCGTTTGAGAACGCTCACAGAATTACGCATAATGAATTCCGTCCGCTTTATAGCCTTTACGCAAGTTGCAGAACTGACAACTGCCATCTCTCCGTCTCTCTGCAAAATAGAGGGCTATTATAATCCAGTCTAGTGTGACAGTGGTGGTGGTGTAGGGGAAGAGAAGGAGGACAAAGTCCCAGTGGTGGAGATGAGATGAAAAAGCGTTAAAAAGTTTATTCGGGCATATTCTCAGCAGCATTTCGTCTCAGTCTCTTTTCTCCTCCAGCAAGTCATTCTCCTCCGCCTCCTTCAGCTCCATGGGCAAGTCAGCGAATGTCTCCTCCTCCTCCTCCTCCTCCTCCTCCTCCTCCTCATAGTGCAAGCCGGCGGGATTGCTCAGAAGCCAGAGTTGACGTTTTTCCGGAGTGTTCTCCTCATCCCTGCACACACACAATCATCAAGGGGGGGGGTGGCGGTGGAGGAGGAGCAAGCCAACAAGTAGGCAATGCCATAGGGAAGACTGGTCATGTGCGAATCCAGCGTGGCTGGAAACCAGCGTTTGGTGCTGTGGAACTTGATCTGCTTGACAATGAAGGTGTTCCAGACGTCCATCTTGTGCACGGCTTTCTTGATTTGGAACTGGTTCACGGCGACAATGCTGGACGGTTTTCCCACCATCCCTCGCAAAGTTTCCGGTTTGATGGCTTGAGTCACGTCAGCAGTCTTTCGAATTCCCTTCATCTTGATGACCTCGTCAATCTTCTGACCATCTTTCCAAATCCTGGCAAAAAGTGATCAGTATGGTGGAGCAGGCAGGAGGAGGCAGGCAGGCAAACTCATATTCGTAGCACTTTGGTCCCAGGCTGGAGAAGCAGGTGATGTTTGCTCCAGCTCCATACTGATCGAGGATCTCATCCTTGAGTTGCCCAAGGGCGGCTGAGGAAGAGGGTGGAGGGACTGCTGGAGGGAGACAGAGAAAGAGACCATCAGTGTCAAAGTAGACAACATGAGTAGAATACTTTGCCAACAGCTTATAGAGACAAATCCGGGCATAGGATGTGGTCAGGGCCGCCAGAACAACGTTCTGTTTGGGGCCAGCACTTTCAAATCGAGGCTTATAGGAAACCAAGAGAGATTCCTCGTCTGGAGAAATAGACATGTGAGTAATCTCAAAACGGTCATCATTCTGAATCTCAAGCAGCTTAGCATAGTTTTTGATGAGCTCTGTGGATGATCGGTCTCTCCGCATGGCAAGAAAGCCCCAAATGGCGTTTAGCGAGAATTTAGCTAAACTTCTCATGGAAGGGTTGTATTTGAACTGATCGCGCGTGAGCTGAAGACCCACAGTCTCATTGGTTTCATCAATCAATTGGAGGAATTCTTCCTCCGAACTGGGAATGGGTGAGGAAAGCGCCTTCTTGGCATACTGGTCACGAATGAGGGCTGAGAAGAGGGTTTTAGATTGGCGCGAGGGTGGCCAGTGCCACAGCTCTTGCACGGTCACAAGCGTGTAGCCATGAGCAAGTGCAAGGTTTAGCTCCTCGGTGAAAAAGGTTCCATGAATCATTCGCTCGAGGTCAGAATGGGTGCAGAAATCGGCGCGTTGCTCGTGGGCGCAGGCAGTGCAAAGGTGGAAAATGAATTTCCCGTTGATCAGCTGGCCCAGGACGGGGATGTGAAGACACTTGGGCGGCAGCACGTTGACCTTGACCAGCCCAAACCAGCTCTCGATAGGAAGCGACTCGGTTTCCTTTCCAATGTAAATGTCCGGCAGTCCAATCGGCCAGCGTTCTCCATGACTTCCAAAGTTGACTGAAGGATAGAGACTGCAAAAGAAAAATGGTCAAAAAGATGGCCCACGACGGGGTTCGAACCCGCGACCTCAGGCCATAAGTGGCCTGCACGCTTCCGCTGCGCCACATGGGCTGTGATGGAAGGAGGATGCAAACCTGGTAAAGTCAAAGTAGTGAATGCGTTCTCCGGGCAAAAGTTGACAGATCTTGTGCTTGATGCTGTTTGTTCGGCCTCCCCTGAAGGCATCACGAGGACGAAGAGGGTCAGGGGAGTACTGCTCAATGTACTCCGAAACAGCTGTCTTTAGCTCAGGATTTTCTTTCATCTCTTGCCTAAACCTACACTCCCACTTGATGTGCAACTGAAAGGGTCCATAGGGCGAGCCCTTGCTAAGAGAGCCTAGCCAGGCCAACTTTTTATCCTTCTCAACTGTCTTCTTATGCCTATAGTCAAGAATGGGGGTTCGGTTTGGAAAGCAGTCGAGACAGCCATGCCAGTAGCAGCCATGAAACTGGAAAACCTGGCGTTTGCCCTGGCAGTCCACAGAGACACCATCAACTTTGATTCCACAAATGCTATGCTCATACATCTTCCGTGCCGACAGAATCTTCCCCAAGTCTGGATTCGTCAGCTCCAGCCAATGAAACCAGGCCAGTGATAGTACCGAGTACCGCTCATGGCCATAGCCCTGAGGCGGCATGATAGCCAGAGCGTTTGGAGGCATGTAGTAATACCGAAAAATAGCGTTGTTGAAGGCTGGGAAGGTGATGTAGCTCAAAGGCTCAATGTCAGGGTACTGCTCCAGCCAAGTCTTGCGATACTCCTCAAAGCCCTCCCGCAGAACTTGAACATCCTTACGACAGTACTGATAAAGCTCCTCGGTTGGATAGTAGCGTAGCCTAGGATTTGCTTTGAAGGCGGCAACCTTTTCAGCATGCCATTTGTGCAGCACCTGCAGCGACTTTTCCGATCGACACTCTGGCGAAAAGTACTTGAGAAGCGGAAACCTATGAATCTCTCCATCAGGGGTCAATTCCTGATAGTAGCCCCTTGGACGATTCCATTTTATCCAGTGAGCTGTGTTGAGCTTGTGTGGAAAGTCCCCTTTGACAAGGGAGGTATCAAGCCCAAACATTTTGGGGTATGCAGAGAGGGGGGTGCCTGGAGTGAAAAGAAGAGAGTCCCTAAAGACAATCTTGTTTTTAGGCAATTGAAAGGTCAGTATTTTCTGATCCTTGATAACCATATGTGATGGGGAAATCTTGAGATAACGAAGTCTGTTCAAAAGGAAGTGGAAATCAAAGCCGGATCCGTTGTGCATGACAATGTAGCTATTCTTGTAGACAGAGTCGACTTCAATCAGTGCCTGAATGAAGTCATCCAGAGCAGAGGAGCCCTTGTAGCAAAACTCTAGCTCATTCTTCCGCTCCTGAACAACTATCAGGTTCACTGTATGACTGCCAGTGACCTTGCAAGCCATTGTCTCAAAATCTGCATAGAAAATCTGCTGTTCCTTGCCAAGCGCGGAAGGCTTGCCAGCCTTAACATAGCAATACTCAAACGGGGTGTGGTGATAGCCACAATGAATGCACCAAGTCTGGCCGCACTTATGTTTCGCCAATGTGCCACTGGGCGTCAGTTCCTCAGCCTCCTCCTTCCCCCCCGCCTCCTCCTCCTCCTCCTCCTCCTCCACCGCAGCCTCCTTCCTACTACCAGATTGAACTAATTTGTTGCACATGGGGCATCGGGCCATTGTCTCATTGCAGCGCATCATGTGTGCCATGAAGCACGCTCTCGTCTGAAGGGGAACCAAACAATTGCTGCATGAGAATGGGGGGACCTCTGGACGTACAGTCTCAGTGTTGATGCAGTTGCTAAAGCCACAAAGGAGACACAATGATTTTGCACACTTGTGTGCCGTGCCACCACCTGCTTTGTAACGAGTGAATGTCTCAAAGCAAAGGTTGCAAATACGGGCCACAGATAGAAAGGCTTCAAGCTGGCTAATGCCATAAGCATGATAGGCCAGGGCTGCCTCAACACCCTCTTCCAGCTCCTTCTCCATCACATCCTGGATTGCTCCCGACAATTTGACCTCCAACATGTCGGCTGAGGGTTGCTGAGGGGCAGCAAAAATTAGGATACAGTCATCCTCAAAGGTGTGGTGAGGCTGATGGTTGAGGCTGATGGCCGGGATACTGCAGTCAGCGTCCAAGTACAAAAGGAGGGCCATGTCATGAAGCTCGAGCAAGGGAAGAAGTTTTTGAAGCTCATCAAGAGAATGTGGACCATCCTCTGAGACTCCATACTCGGCCACAAAGTCACCGTAGACCATCCGAGCAGTGTTCTCCCCGGCCATTGCTGATACATAACCTCTAAGCCTATGATAAATCCTTGCCTTTTTACCAGCTGCTGGCCTATTCTTCCGCCGATACCTCCGCCGCACACCGTGCTGCCTAGCCTCTTCAAGAGATTGAGCTTCAGCAGTGCGGTGCTGCTGAAGAAACCAGATCTGCGAAATGACAACGAGCATGAGACACTTATCCCCCCAAAAAGATTTGCTCGCCTTCGTGGTGGCGTACTTGGTCGGATCAAAGAGGGATCGCTTTTTACCAGCCCAGGTGGCCGTGCTCAGCTCAGCTCGATTGCTCAGTTTCGAAAGTGCCATTCCAACCTTTATGGAAGGCTCAAAGACAACCAGCGAAAAGACAATGTCCCTCAAGTCAATGCTGGGCTCGGACTGTACGGCGTCGCAGAGACGCTCAATAAAGTTGCGAAAGGAAAGCTGATGCACTCCGGCCCTGTGAGACGAGAGACATTCCCCATTGAGAAGCTCGTGCACGGCCATGATTTGAGCCGTGCTGTTCACAGGTGCCACTTTGAGCATCCGACGAAAGGCATTCTCTAAAATCCTATACAGCATAAGCGGGCGTGTGACCGGTCCACGGCTAATCAGTGGATTGGTGAGACAGAGTTCAAAACTATGCTGTCTGATTGGACCATGCTTCCAACGCTTCAGACCTTTCCTAATCAGCTCATAATGCTCACCTGGCCTAAACAACGATCTCCAGTAGTCTTG